>VZTL01014211.1:9486-27956 GCA_013400535.1 Scopus umbretta
ACCCCCCCTATCCCCAGGGGAAAAAAAAAAAAAAAAAAAAAAAAAAGCACATCTCTCAGTATTGTATCTTGTGTATTATTTCCCAGCTCCCTAACTACCTTGGTGCCACTCTTTGGCTCTCCATTTTGTCTATCTCCCTCTGGCACTGGCAGATTACCAGAGGTCCACTTGCATTTCTTTCTTTGCTTCCGCCTTCCTGTCTTCCTTCCTACCTTGTAACCATACATTAATTGTTTCTTTATGTGTTGTTGAGAGTACAAGAAGAAAATTCTCCTCTTCATATAAGGCTTACTTTCAGGGAAATGGAATAATAAAGAGAGAGAAACTCCTTCTTTACTTGCTTTCCTTATGGTGTTTTGAAATACAATCGTCCCTAAATCAGACAGCTCTGCTGCCTTCTTCAGTCTCCCATTACTAAATTAATAATCCAATTGTGTCTACCCATGTGTCTTCCCAAAAGCTTTAAAAACATCTGTTGCCTGCAAGTTTCTGGACAACTACTTAAAAGACAAGCAAGGGAGAACAAAAAGAATAGAGATTGATTATTCTTTCCTTTTCCATATGAATAGAACCATCTTGGAAACTTCCTTCTACAAACAACAAGTGATTTTCAATATTTTTTTGTCTTTAATTCTTCTCACACTTGTCCTCCATTCATTAAGAACTATCTGAAACATCTCATTGATCTACTGTTCCTTTGCTGGCTTGGTATGTGTCTTATGTTTTCAACATTAACAAATCATGAGCAATCATCAGAAGACAATCTATTGAAATAATTACCTTCCCAGAACTGACTTTGGTTCTCAAACATATGAGTGCTACTTTAATTTGTTATGAAACCCTTCGGACAGATCACTCCATTCCCTTGTACCTGATATAATCTGGAAGGCTCAAATACAAGCTGTTGTGCAAACAAAGACCTTAAAAGACACATATTCATGAAAACTTTTGGATTAGTGGTATATTTGAGTATAATCTTTAAACCTTTGGCAGGGGAGAACTTAAATTTCAGAATGATGATGAAACCTAAGCTGAAATTTTGATGAAACATCTGAAACTGTATTTTCAAAAGCACATGAATTTGTTCTAGTATCACTTCCATTGCATGAACAGATTATTTTCAACACAAAATTAATAGAGAAAAGAGCTACGCACATTTTTCACAGCTTTTAGATAACTTACTATTTGTTTGTTCAATGTTTAACACAGTGCAGATAGTCTGATTTGTTATCTACAGCTTCATTGCTGTTAAAAAAACCAAACCCTTACAATAGTTTAAAACTGTGAAAGGGGAGATCAGAATTGGCTTGTAAACTTTATGTTAAAATGAGGTTTCTTCACTACTGGGATAGTTCTTTAACTTAAATTCCATTAGAAATTCTATGTATATTGGAAAACTGGAAACAACACAAAAAATGAAAACTGACTAGCTTTGGGGTTTCATTAGGAAAACAAAAAGGCTACTAACCTTTAGGCCACTAAATAATGCCTTACCCCCTCTATATTCCCTGCAATCCCAGCAAAAGCCTTTAAGTTAAAAGTGAAGATTTGGTAGAAGGAGAATATTTCTCCTTATGAACTTATAAATAGTGACTTTTATAAATGGTAACCACATCTCAAGTCCACATTTCCAATAACTATTATTCGGGAGAGGAGACTTTTTTTCTATGCCATTAAGTCCCCATTATTACTATACTGCAATTATTCAGAAAAGCTGTTTTGTTTGGTTTTGTTTTTTTCTTATCAATATATTTTTACAAGATATCTGTTATTCTGATCAGATAAAGCTGAGCCAGGTGTACCCACACACAGGCTTTTAAAGAGTCTACACGTCTCAAATGTCAGGCTTCTAAAAGGCTTATTCATCTTTCACTGTCAGAACTGATCTCTTTTACACTTCCTTATCATCAAAGCTGTTCTGACTTCCCTATTATAGGAAACCATTGAATAATCAGAATTGAAATGCACAGTTGAAAATATCCATAAACCTCATTACCCACACCTTTCGATACCCTTAAACCATAAACCTCATTACCCACACCTTTGAATACCTTTAAACAGGCACTATTTTAAGAAATAAAAATTAAAAAACGTTAATTTGGACAAAAACCTCCATTAACGATCATATCTTTCTCCAGCAAAGCAATCAGGTTTATCTGCATTTCAAATGCATGGCAGTATCTCACTGAGGTCAGCAAGGAGAAACACACACATAAGGAAAGCACATGGTTAAATACCTTCTTGAAATGGATCTCTGCACTGGATGATTTCTCAAGGATCTGTAATAACAGATCTCTTGTTTCATTTTTAGAAATAAAAAAGTCACTTCAGACAATTATTTTGTTTCACTTCTCACTGTCCCTGCTTTATTTTGTTTTGTTTTGCCTTTTTTTTTTTCTTTTTTTTTTTTTAGTGGAGGGGGGTGTAGAATCAGGAGGAGCATATAAAGCCCAGCAGTGGATACCTGCATAGTGACTCACCCTGAATCATACTGTTTAGCCAGTGAACACAGCAGGATTCAAATTTGCAGCACCTCGTCATCATCAAGGGGGAAAAAAAAAAAAGCAAAACCAAAGACACAGAAACTAGGCACTTCATTTGCATTATGTAATCACAGATTAGCAATCATTCTGCAGCTGTCATCTCAGATAAGTATCTGGGAGCCCCATACTGTTGGTAAAATACATTATAGCTAGTTTAATTGCGTCTGTGCTGACTTCATAGCTACCTTTAAATGGACTGACTGTGGTTGAATCAATAGCCATCTGATCTTTTTCACTGAACCTGGTCTTTTTCACTCTCTTAATTGGGAGGAAACACTGATCTGCAAACCTCTAGCTTTGCCTGTCCAGTCAATGCCTTTTTCAGTATGGGATCTGAATCAGACAGACTCAGATCTGTCCCAGCTCTCTTCCTTGGCTCCAAAATCATTTACATCAGCAGTCACTGGCATCTTGGATAAACAAGATTCACTTAGTAACTATTGTGACAAGACAGGTTAATTGTAAAATACTCTGTGTTGCTGACTCTTGAAGCAGCAAAGAAAGCAATTAATGTAAACTAAGTTGAAGAAGCACCTGCTGTGTGTGTTTTCAGAGTGGTCTTTTCCAGGCAATTAATTCAATTGCCCAAAATGTAAATATCTGAGGAGGTAAGCGTAGCAGTATATGAAAACACTTGCAGTTTAAACTGTTTCTTTTTCTGTCAAACACTGAAACATACTGAGGCAGATTCCCCAGTCACTGTAAAACTGTATATACTTCACTGATTTCAACTGATAGTTTTCCCCCTTTCAATATATGGCTAATTCGCTTTTCCACACATAGGATGTAAGTAGGAATACAGAAGCAGAAATGCGAGCTGAGGAATTTACAGCTTCCCCAACTTTTTGCATCACTATATGGACACAAATTGTCAGGGAGCTAAGTGCATGCAGGACTGTGTGCACCCCCTTCCTTCCTCTTCCGAACTGGTACATCTTGTGAAAGTGGAAGACCAGGGGCCTTGGTAGGTCACTTACTCCACCCTCCTGTCAAGACAACAGCTGTGATAACTAAAAAATTCCAAGCAGGTTTTTATCTAAAAGAATAAAAACTGGCAGTGATGTAGCCTCCACAGCTCCAAAAAAAATCTAGGGAAGCGACTACGGTATCAATAAAACAGAACACAAGCACTGTAAGTGAAAGTTTTACTGTGAATTTAACATGAGCAGAATACACTGGTAAGAAGACTGTGGAACAAACCAATCCATAATTTAATCACATTGAATGAAGTGGAAAAACCCAGATGATTAGGTCTGTATCTTGCAGGTGTAACATTCATAAAAAAAAAAAAAAAAAGGTAGGATGACGCTGTTATTGCTGACTTTCTTTAAAAGAATGTTTCACTTTCAAAATAACAATTTATTTTATTTCTCCAGTAATCGAGTCTACATAGGTGACTTGAAGCATCACTTCATGCCAACCCACAAGGACACCTGCATGTCTTGCAGAATGTACTTCCCTCCCAGGGGTTTGGCTGCTGGCACTCAGGGACAGGGCAGCCATCGCCCCCACCTCTGCCAGCTGCTCCTGGATGAGACTCTGCCACAGGGCCCAGCCCGAAAGGTGGATGCCACCATGTCATGGCCTGCCTGGACCTGCATCTCCTACACCACGATACACCTGTCCTCAGTGCCATCCCCAGGGAGGTGCCGGACACTCAGGGCTGGGTCTGTCCCAGTGCCCCCGCTGCTGCCCTGCCCTCAGCTCAGGGATGGGACAGGCCCTGTCTGCCAGGCCTTGCCATCATCCACCCCAGGGAGCCCCCAGCACTGCCAATGCCCAGCCCCAGGGAGCCACCAGCCCCCATGGTGTCCTGACACACCACTATCAATATACAACAGAGATGTAGATTCAGACTGCAGATTTGCCCATTGAGTTACAGGTACCACAATGATGGTATTTGCCTTGTAATTAAAATGACACAAATACAGACTCAGGTGTTGGAAACAAAAAGCAAAGTCCCAAGGGAACAAATGAAAGCAAGTTTAAATAACCTTTAATACTAGCTCTTGGGCAAACAGCATTTCAATTTGTTTTACATCTCAGCTCTCTGAACTGCTATGAGAACCTATCCTCCACCGAGCGTACAAGAGGGAGACACAGAGTCTTTTTAGCCTCAGATTCAAGTGGAAAAATCTTTCTTTGAAAGAGCTCCTTTGCTATTCACAAACTTATTTCTCCACCACCAATTTAGTTTCTTTCCTTCCCTGAAATTGTTTTGCTGCAAATATTGTTCTTACACAAAGTAGCCTGTATAACAAACTCTAAACATGACATTTTCAGCAAATTGTTATGGATGGAACAATAAAAGTTTCTTTTAGCTTTGGTAATGTTCAGGAAGAAAGCAATGGTGCATATTTAGATAAGAACATCTCAGTCTGTTCGATACACAGCTAACAGTTTGCAGAATAACAGAGTAACAGTTTGCAGGTGCATGTCACTGTCAAGATCTTCCAGGTTAGAATAAGTAGATTCAGAAGTTCACATCAGCAGTTGAAAAGCTTTTATCAGAAATGCTGACTTGGAAGAAGATTCTGAAGAGAGGGTTATATGAGATATCCTTACGATCTGATTCTTTCTTCCTCTTCTCCCATACATGATGTACATCCTTAAGACCATTAATAGGGTCTTCTCAGCATCTGTAATCCATCTAAAGCCTTTCCTCAGTCTCTCCTGCTGACTAGATAATTCAGACTTTCTGTGTTCTTCATAAGCAAATTTTTAAAAGCTCTCCCTATGGGGAATTGTCTCATCACCAGTTTCTCCACTTCCTTTGAAGCTACCAGTAGGACTCTCAACAAGATGAAGTATAGATAGTGGTAATGTGTCCTTGGCCTTTTTTTTATCCTACAGCTTGCTGATAAGTACAATCCCTTTTTTGTTCAAAGGAACTGAAACCTGCATTTGTTGTCTTTCGGGAGACTGCCTTGCCAGACTCCAGGCTCTTTCAGTTATTTCCTGTCCCACTTGCTTTATCTATTTCCTTTTGCATAGCAGAGTTAAATACTCTTTAGCCAAAGAATAGATATTTAAATAACAGGAATGACTTTGCAGATGAATGGTTGCACATCTTCTGACAGTTTTGATATTTAATATAACTGTATTAACTGGAGTCTTCATGCAGTTTAACAATACTGCAGCTTTAGCCTTCTCCTGAATTCATCATGTTGAAGCAAACATCTGTGATAAGTATAACACATTGGAAGAACTCTATTGCTAATCTGATGCCTTGAAGTTCATAATAGGCTGAGTTACCAATTTTTTTCACAGCACAGGATAAATGACGTGAACTACATGCAACAGTGGTACAACAGAACTCTAAATTGCATACAGAAATTATTGTTATTATTATCCTTCATGCAATACTAAAATAATATTTAGAATTAATCCAAATGTTTGTAACTCACTTCTAAACCTGGGGGACCTGTATTAAGTCTATACCCAGAAAATAGAAGGACAGGACTGGACTTTATTAGTACTGTGACTCAGTTACTCTCCATCTTTACTGTATATTCTCAAAGGTGGCTCACAGAAAGGATAATTTGCAAACATAGCAAACTAGCCAAGTATTATTTACATGAAGTGCTCATGAACTGCAGGCTCTGCATAACAATTCACTGTAGAGAATATACCAGAACGTACTTCAGTATTTTGCTGCCTACTGATAGCCGTGTGCAACAACATAAGTGATGAAAGCTTTGAAATTGCTGGCAATTTATCATTACCTCTGTTTCTAAAACAGATCTAATATCTTGAAAGTTTTGTGCAAATGTGCAAACCAACCTGTAGGGTTGACTGGGATCTTTCAGTTCCCTGTGAGTGCATAGTCAGGGGCAATGAGACTCAAATTATCACGAATCCCAGCTATGCCCAAAGGAGTGTTCAGTGCTGGGAGCAATTAAAAAGAACTTTTCTATTCCTCAGTACTGTCATCCCACACATTGACAAGTCTTTGAAAGCAAAGAATAAAACTTCCTCACACATAATTAGCTAGTACAAATTGATGAAAGAATTAAATATAAAGTGTTCTGCTCAAAGACATGATCATTAATCTACAGTTCATTCCATCACCGCTGATTTGAAAATGCAGAAAGATAGGCAAATTATCCCATCCTCCCACAAAGCCCTTAAGGGGCAGAGAAAATGCTCTCAGACCCTTCTTAATCCTTTTATTCTATTTTTTTTTAAATTTTTCATCTGGTTATCTTAGCTTGATTAGTGCAGTCCCAAGCAGAATATACAGAAATAAAAGGACTTCTAAGACTTAATGAAATTGTTCTGAAAGATAAAATAAAGCATTTAACCAATCATTTAAAATGTACTGACCTTTCATATGATAAACAATTTAAGGTGTCCAAACATCCCAGTTTGTGCTCTGTTTGTGCTCTAACGTTTCAATAGGATAACTGGTTTACACTACCTGGTTCTTGCTTCTCTTAATAAAGTAAAATTGTTAGTTTAGCAACACAGTTAAATGTTGAGATGTAACCTCTGCCCAGTTTTAATCAATGTAGGTTTTGCCATTTTCTTCAATGAGGTGAGAAATTCTCCTCTCTGCTTTAACTCATCTGTCACCTAGAGATTTCGGACTCAAACTGTTGAAACAGAAGCTGAACATGAATGGAGCTTCAAGCTTCAGCTGTGAATCTTCAGTAATTTTGCCTCACTTAATGCAAAATATAATGACACTGGACCAGATTCTGTTCACTGTTTCATCAATAAAGCTAAACCAGGCTCTCTGACTTTAGGAGATTGCAGAAAGGTAATTGGAGGTACGTTTTGTCCCTAAATGCTTGTGTAGTTAATCTGTCAGTACAAACCTGCATAATTTTCCAATAAATATGCAAGACGAGCAGCACTGGCTGAATGAATTAGAGAATCAGAAGTACCATTCTCTACAATCAGTTCGTTTTTCATCTGCTGCACACCTGTGGCAAAAACATTTATAATGTAGGTGGTGTATTTTGGTGAAGTGAAAAAAACCTCAGTAGTTAACTTCTGATCCTGATAGCATGTTTTCTGTTTTCAGAGTATATATTCAGTTTCTAGAAGTTTGTAATTATTTTAGCATTAAATATTTCTCTTTCATGTGAAATAAAAACTCTTAAATATCTAAAAAAACCCAAAAAACCCTCAAAACTCCAAGATCAAGTCCATAATTTACACTTCTGGGGGAGGGTACCTGAGATCATACCAAGCTCATCCACACTTGCATTAATTGTGTGCATGGACTGTGCAGGGACACCAGGTCCTTAACTCTTGATAGTGAATTTTACACCAGAATATGATAGACAGATACTGCTGCATGCATTTCAACTTCTGTATTATTTTCTGGTGTCCATAGCTATATAAGAATATTTGTCATTTATAGACCCTGTAAAGATTTCCTACTGCCTCCCAGAGAACCAAGATTGTCTCCGTACTTCTCCCTTTCTTTGTAATGAACAAATTAAATTCTTAAGTGAGAATTTACCAGGATGTTCCACAGAAACATCTCCCATCTTCAATTGCACCTCAGGTGTGGCACCTATTTCTACCATTGCAACACTATTTCTATTTTCAAGGAGAAAATAGCCATATGAACAGATTTCTGGAACTAGAAAGACACTTCAGTGCCAGGCTAGAAATACACTTAGAGAGGGGATAACCATCCATACATTTGCATATTTTTCTGTATGAATTTCACATAGGATGTTTGTTTCCTTATCAAGACATAGCACAGGACGATGCAGAGCAGAGACTGTGACTGGGCTGCAGCAAGAAATCAGCTTGATTTACCATTGTTAACATATCCAGGTGACAGGCATTCTGCAAAAATTCATTTAAAAAAATGGAAGGAAATGGAATACATGATTACTCTCTTTTCTGAGTAGGAACATACTGTGCCTCAGCCTGCTACTTCCATTTGGCAGGTACTCTCAACAGACCAATCCTCAGATTACTTTCTTTAGCAATCTAACACAAAGTTCAATAGTGTATTCAGTGTGACTTTTTTCAGTTATTTTGCTTAGGGAAAGATCCCAGCCAACCGATTTTGCCAAACGAAGGATCCCTTTTCCCTTTTAAAAATCCACCAGCCAAGCTCAAGTAGGAACATGGTTGCCTCGACGTAACTACTGAAACTACAATGCTGAAAATACATCAAACACTTTTGACCCCTCAGTTCTTTCAAACACTGTCCTAGTAAAGAGATATTTGCAAAAGACCCTCCTTGAGGTTACACCAGTGTGTTCTAATTAGTCCTAATGAAATACTCTTCTATCAAATTATGTTGGACTGAAACTTACAGTATGTGCCAATTACAAAAAGTTAATTGCAATTTCAAAATTAAAGTATATTAAATTTTATTGACAAAATAACAAGTACAGCTACTTGTTTGAATTTTTAGGTAATTAATTCTTTGTAGAGGAATCAATAGCCTGTTGAAAAGTTCTGGAAGAACAAAGTTATTAGAAATATTTTTAAAATTATGTAAAAAAAAATTGTAATATCATCAGGTCATACAATGAGTTTATTAATGCTCAAGGTACATTGCAGTTATACTAGGACATTGCATTGGACACTATAGCTCATTATGGAGCCTAATGATTGACAAGCAGAGTATATGTTACAGAAAATATCCAGGATAAATAATGGCTTCATTCTCCTTTGTCAAATCAGATGCAAAGCCAACAGAAAAGAAATTCCTTTGGCTCCAGTAGGACGATGTAAAGGAAACCCTTCCTCAAAAGTAAGTTAGAGTAGGGTAAAGTAAGAGTAAGATAAAAGTACAGTAAAAGCAAAGTAAAAGTAGTGTGAACAACCCTTTACTGAAGAAACCTTGAATGTAGCTGAGTAGCTTTGGAAATCTCATCCATTAACCACTGAGTGAACCATTAGCCCCTGACCTTCCTTAACCCATTGACAACATAGTGTTGTCCTAAGCTCTCTACACAAGTGACTAATAAAGTTGTTATCGTCTAATGTCTATCCAAGATCAAGTAAAAAATGAACAAAACTTATTGCATATTTAAATCCAGAAAGAGAAAGCCACTTGTGACAGTTTAACCCCAGCAGGCAGCTAAGCACATCACAGCTGCTCACTCACTCACTCTCAATGGGATAGGGGAGAGAATTGGAAGGGCAAAAGTGAGAAACCTTGTGGGCTGAGATAAAGAAAGTTTAATAGGATTAAAAAAAAAAAAAAAAAGACTAAACCAAGAAAACAACTTATACAAAAAAGCCAATTGCTCACCACCAGATGACTAATGCCCAGCCAGTCCCTGAGCAAGTAACCCCAGCAAAATTCCCACCCCAGTTTTTTATCACTGAGCATCGTATGGTATGTAACATCCCTTTAGTCCATTGGGGTCTGCTATCCTGACTGTGTCCTCACCCATCTTCTTGTGCACTTGCTGGTGGGGCAGTGTGAGGAGCAGAAAAGGCCTCAATGCTGTGTAATTAGACGTTGTAATTAGTACATTACTTAGTACATTACTTCTGCTTTTTCAGGTGGAATAAAATTCTTCTCCTGAAAATTCTTTTGTATTTATATTTTAAAAATTTATCTTTTGGAGTCTTTCTTTCTCCCCTTTAGTCCTTTACCCCAAGTGTAGCTCTTGAATTAGGATGCATATAAATTATGAAGTATAGCTGCAAATTTCAGATACTTTAAAGGCACCTCAGTGTTTGTCAGTCAGCACCTTTGCTTTATCCCCATGACTCTGGCAGATAGATGCATGCTAGGACAGCTGTCCTGCTGTAGTGTTAATCAGATGAGAAGGACCCTGCTGGGAGTTGTGGTAATTACAGTGGGATAGCTCATCTCTTCTTGAACTCTCTCCAGGCCTTCATTTTCCTTAATAGCAATAGTGATACTAATTAAAAACAAATGTTAATTATGTCATTTTATCATATCCCTCTTTCTTGACAAGTTAGTTTAATCGTAACTGCCAATGTGCAAGACAACTTTTGCAGTTCAACAGTTCGCTCCTTTCTTTGATGTCAACTAACTTGAATATTTTCTCTGATAACATGAAAGTGAAAACAAGTATAAGATTTTCATGTGTCCTGTTTGCTGATATTCCGAAAGCATCTGTTCTCTATTGATACTACTGTGCCTTTTACAAACCCTTCCATGGTGTTTATATTTTCTTCATTTTTTGAGAGAGCAGCTTAGCAGTGAGGCTTTAGGAAGTGCAGTTGAGAAACACAGATACATATTTTCTGAGATGTCTACCTACATGCAAAAGTTAATGCAATTTGCACATCAAGGAGGAAGAGAAATTTTAATTTAGGGTAGAACTAAACTAGTGTAAACTATTCATTCAAGTCTTTTCTAACAGCTTGCAATTTAGTTTTTACTCGGATTCCCTAACAAGAAAGTTGCATAAATGCAAGACAACATAAATTATTCTGATTTATATATTATTAATTATCACTTGTGAATACAGCTATACTTTTCTTATAACAATGGATATTTAGTTATCTCTTTCTCTTATTTAATGTAGATTTGCAGTCTTTTAGTCCTTGCGTAACTAGAAATTTGATAATCAAAACCTTTCAATGATGTTAAGTCTTTCAAATCATGTTAATGAAGATATTCTACTTGTTTGTTACAGAATGTCTATTTACTGTGGCAGTACCAAAGTAACTGATCTGATAAGGAACAGGTAGAGAATTCAGTTCAAATTTCTGAAGCAACTAATACTTATGATGTGAACACAAGTTCATAAGTTTTTATTTTTATCACTGTCAGTATTTCTGGTAGTGTAAGTGATGATACCTATAAGTAAGGGGTATAAGACTGGATTCTTACCCTTGGCTGCATTTGTGAAATACTTGGTAGAAAAGGATGAACTTTTTCAGAAACAAATGTCCTGGATCATTGTTTTGTGGCTATAGCCAAAAAGCAAGGAAAGCAAACCTGAAAGCTTGTCAAACATAATTTGTAATATAGTATCTGAAATTTTCTTTATCACAACAGTTTCCAGTGATCCTGTCTGATAATTTCATCTATCTCTTCACTTACAAAATTTATGAGTGTACCCATCAACACTGGATATATATTGGCCAGAGAAAACACATACCGTATTGAAATGAAAATCCACTACAGTCTTAGTTACCAAAACTGAAATCCAGCTAAGTGAATGCTCATTTACAAAGGCTTCAGAATTATTATACCTTCCTATTAGTAATGCAATATAATCACAGAACATTTTGGAGTAATTAAAAAAGATGAGCCGTGTTTAGAAAAAAGTAGAAATGTATATCTATCTATTTACAAATGTGAAGCAATGGCACACACTGTATTTATGATGTAAAAGTAACAGATTTATGTTTCCAGAAATTTTAGGATTAAATTGTCTTGAACTTGGTGTGTAAAGGTAACAGCATTACACTCTAGTCAAATTTTGACTTGCATGAGTCATCCTTTTTGAATGATTCCTGAGATCTCAGCTGATTACCTTGCAGAATTCCTGCCCTCAGACCTGTTCAGAGTTAGCATGGATGCTGAGAACTGTGAGGATGAGGGATACACACAACTGAAGGGATGGAAAGACAGAAAGACAAATGGACATTTATGCCTTTATATAGCAAGTTAATGTATAAATGTTGCTGCTTTACACTGAGAAATAATTAATAGATATTTAGAAACCACTGATTATCTACTCCATCATTGTAATATAAGAAGTAGATCTTTTTAATGTAAATGTAAAAAATAGACATTAATTCAACTTCCAGTCAAACAGGTTTATATGACAGGTCGACTTTCAATCATTTTCACATTAACTTAAATTTGCAGCCAGATTGTTTTAACATTTTCGTCAAATTAAGTAATGTTCAAGTCCACAGCTGAGCTCAGCCTGCAGAAAAAAGTACTTTTGCCACTGAAGAAAATAATCTGAATATACCATGCGTGATTGGCAATACATTATAGATCATAGAGTTTTCAAAATGTCCAAATAGCTTGAGACTAAGTGTCATTTTCCAAATAATCTGAATTTCTTTGAAAGCAAATAGGATTGGTCTCCTTAATGACGTGGGCACTTTTGAAAATGGAACTTTTTGCAAGCTTTATGCTAGATTTTCTAGGACATTTTTGTCATGGTCAAATTTCATGCTTGAGATTTAACCTTCATTATTACACTTATTGTCAGCACGATACCACTCATATAAAAGACATTACATCAGTCTAAAACTAGTGTATTGAATTAAACATTCAGTCTCCAGCTGTGTGCATGTTCTTGTTCCTTGCTTTTTAACACAAAATTTATTTGCATACCAACTGGGATATTCACATCTTCAATCTTAGGCTATTTTACTTCATTGTTTTTTCCTCCAGCATCTGCCTTTTCCCCTGGCCATAAACCTGCAGCTCTCTAGCCACAGACTTGACCTAGTACTAGTAGTGTTGTTGTGGGTTGACCTTGGCTGGACACCAGGTCCCCACCAAGCCACTGTATCACCCCCTCCTCACCTGGACAGGAGGAGAAAAAATATAACAAAAGGCTCATGGATTCAAAGAAGGACAGGGAGATCACTCAGCAATTACCATCATGGGCAAAACAGACTTTACTTGTGGAAATTAATTTACTACCAACCAAATCAGAGCAGGATCGTAAAAAATAAAAACAAATCTGAAAACATTTCCACCCCCACCCTTTTTCCTTCCCAATTCATTCCCAATTTTTCTACTTCCTCCCCACTGAACAGCACAAGGGGACAGGGAATGGGGGGTGCAGTCAGTTCATTACATGTCATCTCTGCTGCTCCTTCCTCCTCAGAGGAGGACTCCTCACACTCTTCCCCTGCTCCGGTGTGGGGTCCCTCCCATGGGAGATGGTCCTCCATGAACTTCTCCAAAGTGAGTCCTTTCCACGGGCTGCAGTTCTTCACAAACTGTTCCAGCATGGGTCCTTTCCACAGGGTGCAGTCCTTCAGGAATGGACTGCTCCAATGTGGGTCCCCCACAGGGTCACAAGTCCTGCCAGCAAACCTACTGCAGTGTGGTCTGCCCTCTCTCCATGGGGTTACAGGTCCTGCCAGAAGCCTGCTCCAGCATGGGCTTCCCACAGGGTCACAGCCTCCTTTGGGCACATCCACCTGCTCCAGTGTGGGGCCTTCCATGGGCTGCAGGTGGATATCTGCTCCACCATTAATTCCCATGGGCTGCAGGGGGACAGCCTGCCTCACCATGGCTGCAGAGGAATCTCTGCTCCAACACCAGGAGCACTTCCTCCCCCTCCTTCTTCACTGATCTCTGTGTCTGCAGGGTTGTTTCTCTCACAGATTCCCATTTCTCTCTTCCAGCTTCTGTTCCACACCAGTTTTTTCCCCTTTCTTAAATATGTTATCCCAGAGGTGCTGCCACTGTCACTCAGCTTTGGCCAGCGGTGGGTCCATCTTTGGAGCTGGCTGGCACTGCATCTATCAGACATGAAGGAAGCTTCTGAAATCTTCTCACAGAAGCCACCCTTTCAGCTCGCCTACTACCAAAACATTGCCACGCAATCCCAAAACATTTGTCCTGTATTTAAGCAGTACACAAGGAGCAAGGCAGGGTTATTTTTTAAATTACAAAAAAATCTGTAAAAGTCTAATTATACAGAAAAAAAAAAAAAAATGGACATTTTCAAACTGTAAGTTCCTTTAACGGATCTCTCCATTCTGGTATATGATACTGCATATCCAGTAAATGTTAAAAACTGTATTTAACTCTTTGATGTGGACATAAATATACAAACCAGTATCCTGATGGTACAGTCAACACACATATCCTCGATGTGCTGTCATGTAAGTCTAGACTTCAGTTAATATGGAAAACTGAACTCCTTGAATTTAGTGGAAGATGTTTATGGTAACTGCAGAGCTGGATTTGACATTAAAATAGAACACATTCATTGCATAATCCTACAATAATCCTGTTTTTTTCCAAAGTATTTTACCAGTACAGTTATGGAAAACTGAATCAGTATTTGATGGCAAAGCCATTTTTGAAAAGGTCTTTCCTGGACTAATACTGTGGTTTGCTAAGATACATGAAGTTGACATGCAATAATCCATATTGTAGCTATGGAAGTGTCCTTGCACTTTTCTCTTTCTCACTAAAAATGAGACAGTTGCCCATTTTTAAAGTTGTGCTTAGCTTCAAGGAACAGAAAATTTATTAATGTAAAAATCATGCAAAGATACGTATTTCTCTCCAACAAAATGATCACTTTCATGGCATGAAGAGTAGAATCCTTCCTACAATCCAGTCTTCTACAGAAATATACACTATCTACACAAATTCTTTATCAATCCATAGTATCCAACATCTGAAATGAAGGCTTATGCAAACGCTCTGCAATTTCCCTTGATGATTTGAATAATGTTAATAAGAGGTTCTAGGCTGAGTTAAGTATCATCAATGTTCTCTTTATAAGGAAAAATGTCTTTCACAGTGCAAATTTGCATCTTTGTAAACAATTTTTTTTGTTCATGTCAGTCATTAAAATGGTTTCATATGCATCTCAGTCTTTTTGTTCATTATATTTATTTCATTCTCTGAAGAATCTTCTGGATGAAAATATTTTTTCATTTAAAAATAATAACCAGAAACATCTCATTTTAAAATGTTTTTACCTTTCATAATGTGGAATCAAGAAATGTATCAATCATTCCCAGGAATCTGTTTTTCTTTTAACTAATGGACAAGAATTCTGTAAAAAATTTTGATCAAAGTCTCATTTTGTGTGGGGTATTAATACACATGGTGACCCAATGCATAAAGGCAAGATCTGTCCCACACATCTATCCCTAACTCACAGGGTAGGGATATAATCTTACATTCAAAATGCATGATGAAAATTGTTGGTATTCAAATAATAATGAAAAAAAATAAAATATTGGTATTAACAACAATTATTAAAAGCTACAAAATTGTTGTTTTTTAAACAACAAAGAGTTTCTTAGGTAGTCCAGAATGCCATGTGATCAAAAGTTCTTATGCTTATTACTTTCCATATAATCAGTTCTCTTCACTGTCCCAGCCAAAGCAAATATTGAACACATATTTTAATATATTACTAATATATAATTGCTAGATGATGCAATCCTTTAGGACTCTTATCAGTCACAATTAAGAGATTTGTATCGAGACTTTTAGAGACAAAGTGAATTTCTTGGAGAAGTTTTTGTGTGTTACACACCTGTGAATCATTTATTTTAAAGAGCTACTGAATCACCTAATGTGTGAAAATTGGACTGGAGCATAGAAATACATCTTTAATAGGAAAAAAAGATTATGTTTTACAAAATTTATCCTCAAATGCTATCCAAGATAATTACACACACCTTGCTTCTTGGTTTCCATCAAGCACATTCTTCTCTTTTTTTCTGATTCAAGTATCAGAGGCATCTTATACTTTCAAACTGCAAAATGAAGGCACATTCTTTCTGTGTGCTCTTTGGCTAATCTTGCCTGGTGTTGGTTTTAAGACTCTTGTAACACACATATTTTGGGACAGATCAAAGGGCTTACATATTAATATATATGTAGATATATAATTAAAGATGACAGGAAAGCCAGTAAAAATCCTGTAATTTAGAACTAGACAAGACGATTTACATAAAAAGATACTGTTATTATAATAAGTATCAGCAGTGTAAAATTAGTGTAAATTATCAATTATCTGTGACTGGAAGAGCTGAAATATTCTGCAACAAATGTAAAGAATGTTTTAATTAAAAGAAAGAAGTACATCCTCTGGAAAACCTTTCCAGCAAGGTAAATTTTATGACCTCTTTCCATAATGGTGGTCTTGACTAGTCCTCTACACAACTAAATAATAGTAAGCATACTCAGGACCTCATATTTTCTGGAGTAGCTCTTTCAGAAGATTTGGAAACATATTATACACTAAAAAAGGGACTTCTTGTATCTGATTTAAGAACCTGATATCCAGTTATGACTTCTGGCGATTGTTACACAAAAGCATCCAGGCCCTATCTGAAACCACAAATGCATAAATGTGAAGTCCTAAAAGACACATCTACACTATGAAGCTATAAGAAGTCAGGAATTAAATTTGAACACTGGCCCCCAGTCATTTACCTTTTTAGTTCTCTTTCTGGGTCAGCTGTGAATTAGTCTTTTGTAAGACAAAATCTGGGCAGAGTTTGGAGCATACTATACTTTGGATAGCCTTGCTGCAAAAGGTCAATATGAAAGGACTGCACCATTTTTGGATCCCTTCATGTTATGGAGTCTTCCAGCACTTTCCCAGCACCATCTCTCTGCACACATTTATGTCATACCTTAAAACTCACAATACATACTTTCAGGTTCATGCTATAAAGCATCATTCTGATGGGCTAAACATAGTTCTTAGATTATTTCAAGTAAGTTGAAATGAAAAATAAAAATAAAATAATAGGAAGCCACAAAACCCTGTGAAAATTATGTGTCAGTGTTACAAGGAAGCCATATAAGATCCACTGGGGATCCACAGTTAAAGATATCTATTGAGGGGCTAGCTGGTCTTTTCTAGAAGGAGTCAGGTGGATGTTAACCTGTCTGTGCCACTTGGCTTTAGGTTCAGGTATGTCTTTTATTCAGCAAAATTGACATACCAACAGAATACTTGGACTTATATAGATTAAGATCTTACAGCACTGCTGATGAAGATTTAGAGTATAACAGCAGCAGAAAATTATAGCTACATATGGTAGTGGTGTAAAAAGAATATATTTTAAGCAATTGCAACTCTAGCAGCTTCTGAGCAGTTAAATCTGAACAGGACAACAAAAAGGTATGTTTCCTTCTTTTATTTTTAAAAAAATCCTTAATGAAAAAGAAACCCATTTATGTAAAACTGCAAACAAAGCAAAACAATAAACAACCATTTTGGACAACCATGAATGAAGTGGTCTTTGTTGGATTTAATAACAGATTTCTTTTTTTAAAAACAATAAATTAAAATAAGCTGTAAAGATTATTTTAATCCTTCTGTGGCCAAATATATCTTTGACTTCTTTCTTTCTATTTAATATTTCTAATGTGAAGAATTAGCTAGCCTCTAATGGCAAGGGTTGCAGTCAAAATATCAAGAGTGCTCACTGATGCTGACTTGGGACTTGCCATATGTTCAGTGCTGGAGGCGGGGGGAGTGTTGCAGGGTTCTTTCTGGATCACAATAAGGCACAAAAACAAATAGTGTCATAAAATAGCTGGTTTAGAAAGACAGAATAAAACCAGGAATATAGATAAGGAGTAAATCTTACTTCCCTTCAGATGCTGGGCACCCTGCATTCAGCATCAGACAGAGCCTGGATGGATCTTCCCATGGCACACTGCTCAGATCCTGCCCATGGAGAGATTCAATCTCCTTCCCATACTGTGGTATCTTTTATCCTGTGTAATAAACAAAAGCATGTATATTTCTTCTGACAGGATGGCATGTTGTCTCTGTCATAACACCCGCCAGTGCAGTACTGACAGGCACTGGATGCTCCAGAACATTCCCCTATAGCGGCTGCTTGTGCTAACATATGGGCTGCTCAAGCCCTGAGTACAAGGCCCAGTAGCATAGACATGGCCTGTTCAAGGTCACTAACTCTTCAATGCAATGTCTTACACAAGATCCCTGATACACTGTTTCTCATAGCTATTATTAATCTACTTATCTATTGACCAGCAACAGAAAAATGTTTAAAGTTTTGGTATAATGTATTATTTCTTTTCCATATATTTTGAGTAGAAGAACCCTGATAGTGGAATTTAGAAGTCACAAGCTAATGTTTTTTAAGACATATATTTTTCAAACAGTCCTTCAAAGTGCAGAATTATTATCAATACTTATAGAATATCCTGGATATCATGTAAGCATGCTTGGATTATCCAGTACTAGCTTTCAGAATTTTCAGTTGTTTGATATCCTTCTCTTAGGATCATAGAATCATAGA
>VZTL01014212.1:5085-20497 GCA_013400535.1 Scopus umbretta
GCCGGGCGCGTCCCGCGGCTCCTGCGGCCGCCCGGCGTGGCAGCTGCGCCCCGCGGGTGGGAAGAGCCCCGCCATTGCTCGCCGTGATAACTTCACCCCACGGGTGGGAAGAGCGCCCGGCTGCCCGGAGTGGCAGCATCACCCCGCGGGTGGGAAGAGCCCCGCCGTTGCTCTCTGTGCCAGCTTCACCCCACGGGTGGGGAGAGCGCCCGGCTGCCCGGAGCGGCAGCTACACCCCACGCGGGGGAAGAGCCCCCCCATTGCTCACCGTGGCAGCTTCACCCCACGGGTGGGAAGAGCGCCCGGCTGCCCGGAGTGGCAGCATCACCCCGCGGGTGGGAAGAGCCCCGCCGTTGCTCTCTGTGCCAGCTTCACCCCACGGGTGGGGAGAGCGCCCGGCTGCCCGGAGCGGCAGCTACACCCCACGCGGGGGAAGAGCCCCCCCATTGCTCACCGTGGCAGCTTCACCCCACAGGTGGGAAGAGCCCCCGGTCACTTGCCGTGGCAGCTTCACCCTGCTTGCCAGAACACTCCATCTGTGGGACCGTTGGTAAAGCGCCGCGGAGGGAAATTCACCAAGAGCAAGGAGCTGGGAAGACTTCGAATGCTTCTGAGCCAGGAAAAGCTGGAAATTAGCTAGAAGGCAACACTTTGGTTACCAAAACCCACCCAGGTTTTGCTCTATAGAATGGGCGCTTCCCCCCTGTACTGAAAAAGAACCTCTAAAAAGAGGAATTTCTTCATGAGAACTTTCCCTGAAGCGCAATTTCACGTTGAACTGTGCATTTCGCTACAAACTTTTGGCCAACTTGAAGCAAGAAACACAACCAACCGGCTGGGGAGAGCCTGCTGCTCTCGAGGAGCGTCCCTGAGTCCCCGTGCTGCACCAAATAGTTTCTGGCACCGCCACGGGCTAAATTCAGTGATTCTGTCCCGAAAAGTGGCTTTGCACAGGCAGCATCCCGACCTGCTGTGCGGTCCTCAAAAGTGTCCCAGAACCTTTTTCTCTGATTAGCAGAGAGAAATAAAAAAATACCCGCACCAGACACTCTCCCCAAATTCAGCGAGTCAGCCCGGGTTAATGCCGGTCCGTGCGTCACTGATGGTCAGTAGCGTGTGATGGGGATGTAATTAAGACGCTGTTGAAGATCAAGCAGCTGGAACGAAAGCCGAGCTCTCCTCTGTTCTGTAAACCGGCTCGGCAAAGCTGGTAGAAATTAAGGGATATAAAAATGTATTTAACTTGATAACGTAGCAGATCTAACTCAAGACGCTAATGAGTAGATTTAAAGGGCTGATCTGAGCCTGGTGAAATTAATACAGAGATTCTCATCAATTCTAATGGCCAGATGGGACATTCCACTGAGGATGAAGGGAAAGGAATCGCCTAATAAGAATATATGGCTTAAAACCTGACTCTAGCAATCTTTGGGTTGGGTCCCCGTTGAGTAAGGAGTCATTTTAACACAGTCCGTTTGGAATGAAATGGCAGGAGATGTAAAATATGATGACACGGAGTATAAACGGCGATAAAGCGCGGTCGCTGAGGTGGCCGGCTCCTCTTTAACTTCCCGCAGCGGCTTGATCAGGGAAGAGNTTTACAAGAACCGTAGCGCCCGTTGAAGCAGGACGGCAACGCGCTGCAGTGTAAAACATTGATTCTCACACACAAATGGAGCTCCCATTTCATTATTTAATGTTGAAACAAGTAACTAGAATAAAATATGCGCTAAGAGCAGCCCTGCGTAGTGCAGGGATGTACTCGGGCATGATGAGGGGCAGCATAAACCTGCCTCTTCCTATGATTTCTTTGTTCTCTGAAGAGCTCCCCATCCATGCTCAAAAGAAGAAGAGGAATCTGCAAGGATGAGAGGGAGGCAGCACGTGTCCTGCCAAGGAGCCCTCCCGAGCTCCAGCGAAGGCTCGTGGTGGGGAGTGATGGAGAAGAAAGCGCTGCATGACCCAGCCCAAGCGCAAGCAGTGGTGGTGGCAGCGGAGAGGTGCAGGATGAGGCAGTGGGGCTTCGCTCCTGGCACTCGTAAGAGCGGAGAAAAGGTGCCCGAGGACTAAACTGGAAAAAAAACCAAACCCACTTTAGGGATTTCTAAAGGTTGTACAGAGCGTGTTGTACACAAAGCGTTTGGGATCTGAAAGCAGCTGAAGGCAACTCAGAGAAAATGGATATCCTTTTGACGCTTGTAGTGCCTGGAGGCCCAAACTGAGGTTCAAGCCCTGCTGGGAAGAAGCTGCTCAAAGCTGTAATGACAGGCTGTGCCTGTCACGATGAGTTTTCAATAGCAATACACATGGCAGACGGGAATGTTATTATCTGAGGCACCGGGGCTCCAAGGACTCTGCCAATGAGCTGTGACATCCCTTGCGTGCAGAGGAGCTGCCCGTCTGAGTCCTCAGGGCTGTCCATCTGGACCTGTCCCAGCCATTAGGTTCGCTCCAGACCTCTTTAACTTTGGAGCTGTGATTATGGCAGGTCTGCTGTCCTGTGAAGAAGGAGGTCCTGGCAGACACCGCAGCCAGCGCAAGAGTTTGGCTGCTCTCAGAGGTGGGAGCCGATCGTGCTGCCCCGGTGGGAGGACAGCAGCCCTGGAGGTAACCCGCTTGGTTCAGCGTGAAAGAGAAACTTCCTTACAATTAAGAGGAGGGCTGTGGGCCACCGTGTTTGCTCAGGGGGCAAATGCCAGCAGACAGGGTTTTGTTAGATGATCTGAAGTGTCTCTAGAGCTGTCTTCCTGTGTGACAGAGGGAAAATCGTAGGTGATGCAGGTAGTAGGTGACAGAATCAACCATCGGAGAGACAGAGTCTCCCCAGAGCTGCGCTCGGGTGAGCAGGAGGCCACAGCATTCGCGTGGAGCTGTATCTCAGCCCTGGCTGAACGAGGCGGTTTCTCCTTTGCAGGGGCTGGGCAGGACCTCTCGGTCTAACTGGGTAGGATATCTGGAAGCAAAGTCCTGCCTTGTCTTGAAGAGTTTCTAGAGTGACTTTAGGTTTTGGAGATAAAAAGATACTCTCTTATTTATACGTATCACTTTGCACCCGAGGATCTCAAAGCACTTTGCAGATACGCCATTTACCCCAGGTCATTCTCAGCAGCTCTGGGAATGGACGCAGGTATCTGGCCTGCATCCCTCCCTCGGCCACGCTGCTTCTGCTGCTAGGGCAGCTTTCTAGGGATGCACTCATGCCGCAGTGCCTCTCACTCCTAGCTTAAGACAGCATCTCTTTTTTTGTCTGCTGTAGTCTAGACAAGTTGTTGATTCCCCAGTGTCACAGTCCATGACCCCACTCCTACACCAGTCCCATCATTTTTCCCTAGTTCATTGCTCAGGCATATGCTCGGCTATTTTGAACCATTTGTATGTGTGAGGCTGAGTCGCTCCTAATCTCGTCTCTCTCCTGGGGCGTCAGTCACGCTGGCATGTGCCTTTTCCCTGTCTGCCTCCCTATGTTTATGGACTATGGGTATTTTTAACTCCACCCTCTAATTAGAGGTAGTTTTCTCTGGATATTTTGCGCACGAGGGCTCTCACGTCTGTGGTCAGCAGGGCAGGCCGTAAGCGCCTGGGGACTGACCGTGCACAGAAGCCTTCCTGCTAAACAAATACGCTGCCCCTCGCCTCCCACCAGCACGTTTCCAGAGAGACCGGGATGGGGGAGAAGGCTTGCATTCCTCGGGGATTCCTCGGGGGTCTGTCCGCAGCAGCACGGTGGGATATCAGCTATATAGAGGAGCCAGCCAACACCCCCGAGGGATGATGGACACAGCTGCCTTCTCGTCCTGCAGCCCACTGCCTGTGGCTGCTCACAGCTCCGTGCAGCTGTCTCCAAGCCGTACAGTTAGCGCTCATGGCCTGGAGCAGTCTGCGTCCCTGGGGGGTCCCCGAGTCGAGCTAGCTTACCCTCGGCTGGTCCAGGGATGGAGAAGAGCGTGGCAGTCATTAGAGATGGCCTTGACCCAGGTTTCCCAGCTAGGAACCTGGTCCCCCTGGCTTCCCAGCTCCCAAGCATCGCTGCCTTGCTGGCTCTCGGCATCCTCCTAAGCCACAGCCAGGAAGGAAGCTGTGATCCCACCAGCAGCCCCAGTGCAGCACAGAGGCGCGAGGGAGCCGCCGCGCGTTGTTGGTGCGTGCAGCCCTTTTCGCTCCTTGACGAACAAACAGCATCTGGCTGACCCATTAGGCAGCGAGCGCCCCTCGGGCTGCCTGCATCCTGCTGCAGATTTCCTTTAGCTCAGTTCACGGCCAAGTCCTCTCTCTCCTGCCCCATCCACCAGCAAACCGGAGCTGCAGATTACAAGGCCAGCTGGTCATTATCACGTTACACTGCTCTCTTCCCTTGCCAAGGCGAGCCCGGGAGATGGCACCAACTCGCAGAACGGCAGGTTGGGCGCTCAAGCTGGTGACCCAGCTCAGGTCTTAACGCTACCGGACGCGTCGCTGGCGATAGCAAGCGCCGCTTCCCCCAGGCTGGGGCTGTGTGGAGGAGATCCATGCTGCTCCCTTTTCCTCTGCCTGGGATGTGGAAGAAAGGTTTGACCATCAGTGGGAACGGGATGCTTCCTCTCTCTCCTGATCCCACCTAGGTGCTGGTTCACAAACATGCTAATAACTGCTAGAGCTAATGCTCTATTGAATTTATCTCTGTTCTTGCAAGAAGCCAAGGGATAAAGAGGGAAAGACATTTGCTTAAGGAAAGTGAGGATGTCCTGCAAAGCTTGGGGCTCCCACAGTCCTGATCTTACACGCGGGCTGCTGATACCCTGAGGCTGAAGGAGCTGCTCTGGTTCCTCAGCGTCATGCCAGGAAGGCAGTCGGGTCTTCAAGTCCATACTGTGTAGGTAAGAACAGCCTGCTTTTGCAGTGCCTCTCGCTGCCTCCCAACAAACCTATCCCCCTCTGATCACCTTTGCTCATTCTCTTCCTGAGTCACTGTTTATTCTGGCTCCGAGGGCTCACGCTGGTGTGGTGGAGCGGTCTTGTCTGCGAGCTGAATTTTCCAAACTCTCCAAGATTGTTTTGACATGCTTGACTAGCAGGCGACGTGTCAGCCAAGGGTCTCCCACCACCCAAGCAGCACCTTGCTCGCCAAACAACACATGCCCTGGGGCGAGCGTTAGCCATGCAAACGCCCCCCAGGCACGCACACGCCTATTGCGCTGCTTTATTGTTTAATAAGTGCCTTGGGTTTCGCCATCCCGGCTCTTTTCTGCGTGTCTCCAGCAGACAGCGCCAGGAGACAGGTTTAATGGCTCTTGATGACTCCCATGGAAATCAGTACTGCGGCGGGCTCTGGATTGGCACCTGTGCTCAAGTGCAGTAGGTTGCTTGGTAAGGAGTCAGGAATTTGGTTCTTGATCTCTCAGGTACCTGTTAGTGCTATTTCTTTACCCCCATCTACCAGACCAGATGATAGGCGTCCCATGCCTTGAGATCCGAAGCAGTCGGAGAGGAGGGCTTGTCTCCTGACGTGAGCTGCCCAGGTTCCCTTGGTGGCTAGTAGGAACGGGAGGTTCTCGGTCTCAGGCCTGGCTGCGTTAGGGCTTTGGGTTTCTGGAGGTCTGTGAGGACAGGGGGGGCGTGCTTCGTGTAGCTGAGTGCCATCCTTCATACCCTCCCTCCCTGCTGTCCTTCAGCAGCCAGGTACGGAGCACTCTCCTCCTGCCTTGCAGTGAAGTGCAGCGCTGGGTTCGGAGGAGGAGCCGGGCCTTAATCTCTGCCAGTTGAGCTGCGCTTGCAAAGACGATTAGACATATGCCAGCTAATTCACAGTAAACAGGATGGAGGGAGAATTTGCCACTTACAAATGGCAGATGAGCGAGCCCATCATTCCTGTCACTCTCGGGTAATACATGCTGACATAAGCCCAGTTTAGCTGCGAGTTTATCATTGCTAATCCTGCAGGTCCATGCCTCTGTTCTCCATCCTCCTGGCATCTTTCTTCCCCTTCCCCTGCTCTGCCTTTCTCTCCCTTGCTCCCGGTACTAGCATCTCTGGCCTTTTGGGGCAGACAAATTCCCCAGCACCCCCCACACTTCTCCCGATACATTTGTGTTAGTTTGTCTTCCGAGGAATGTTTTTCCTTCTCCCAAAAGTGTCCCTGTGCACATTAAAGCCGCAGGCAGCTCTTGTCATCCCAGGGTTTTGGATAGACAACTTCCCAACCCCGTTGTAGCTCTTGTCACCTCTATGTGCCTGTCTGCCCCCCTTGGTGCTATTGCTCCATGTGATGAAGCATTGCCCGGGTCCCTCCCAGGCGTGCTTGGCGCCCTGTCACCGTCGTGGCAGTGATGCTCCTGCCAGGGCCCCAGATGCAGGGTTGGGGAGCTCAGACAGCAGCCCACAAGCGGGGGGACCCCACCGGTGCTGAGCTGCTGGCCCAGGTTCTGGCCAGCTGTGCTCAGCGCTGGAGCCAGCCCAGCCTGCAGTTTATTCCATATTTTTATCTAAACAGACACTCCCGTGGGCTTCTTGCTAAGAGCACCACGGGGAGCTTCAGCCTGGAACCGCCCCGTTGTTTGGAGAGCCATGCAGCCAACCTAAATACCGTGATCTTCGGCATGGGCGTTGGAGCCTTCGGGGAGGTGGTGGGGAAGAGGCACGTCCATGGGTGAGAGCAGAGGCCACAAAGCTTGGCCTGGCTTCCAGGAGCCGTTGGGGATGTAAAGCTGAATGGCAGGACTGGAGACCGGTGCTCGTCTCCGGTGGCTCTTATCTCTGCCCCGCCAAAGGACCCCGGGCTCCCTCCCGAGTGCTGCGAGTTCTGCCGGGATGCAAAGCCTGCTCCTGATACGCCTGCGTGGGTGCTGCAGGATGGCAACCAGAGCCAGGCCAGCTACATTTTTCCTGGAAATTCTGTTCGCTTTCTTTCACCGTGATGATACGCGAGTCCCGGCTGTCCTTGCTTGACTGATCCACCCACGCAGAATATGTGGCTTTTCCTTGTTGTACGATCAGATGCCGAAGCAACCTTGCCCTGCGACGCTCCCTCGCTCGGCTAAGCGCTCCCCCACATCCCGAGCGCGAGTCGCTTGTCCTGCCTGACCCTCATCCCTCCGATCAGATCAGCTGGGGAAAGGAGGTCAGAGACAGGAATCCCATGAACCAAAAAACCGGGTCAGGGTATGTATCCACGGGGCCACACCGCCCCTGGGGCAAGGGTGAGTTGTGGAGTGACGGGAGGTGCCTGCAGGCCCTTTGGGGCAAGAGAAGGGGTCCAAGGCCACTTGCTAGCGAGCTGAGAGAGAGGACAGCATCCTTTCCCGGCCCCCCCCCCAAAAAAAAACAAAACAAAAAACCCCTCTCTGGAAAGAGGGTCTGTGGGTGCAAAGCCGTGAAGCATCTCTACCAAGAATTTCTCCAGCCCAGGAGTTCCCTCTTGTGGCAAGAGGCTCCCGGCTGGGCTGCCCAGCTCGCAGCCAAGCGCAGAGCTGTGGGGGTCCCCAGCCCCACCGAGCAGCGGGGTGCCTGGGGAGCCCAGCCCCGGGCTCGGGCTGAGCTGAGCCCCCCCCACTCCCTCTGGGTGCTCGGAGGGTCGGTGGCAGCAGCACACCGCTGCCTCGCTGGCTCGCCGCTACCCGCCGCCGGCTAAAAAGCAGCACCCTTGGGTGCTGGGGCAGGGGGTCCTGGGTGTAATGCAGCAGCTATGGGTGTGCGGTTAGCTACCGGGCTGCCGAGCGGCTGGCTCTGGGTTTGTTATCCAGGCGGCCGCAGGGATGTCCGGCTCGGCGCAGCGGAGCTCTGCGTCTCCCCCAGCGTGCCTCCTGCCTCGCAGCGGGTGGTGAGCCCGGCACCGGGTACCTCTGCGCCCCATCCCTGCGGGCAGGCTCCGTCTGAACGCCCCACGTCCCCCGTCTTTGCGTCTGTGCAGGGATGCCGTGGCGCAGACCTGCCCTGCGGCACGGCTGAGCTATGGACAGCCAGTTTATGTAGGTAACCCCGACATTCACGGTCGGGGCACGGCGAGGGCCTGAGAGCAGGACGGCCATGAAGACCCTAGCATCTCCGTGAAGACCCTGGCATCTCCATGAAGACCCTGGCACCTCCGTACCCACCGCTGGGCGGATGAGCCGGAGGACGGACCGCGCTTCCCTCTTACGTAGGAAACCAGATGCTTTGCAGCTGCCTAATGATATCTGTGGCCGCTGCAGCAGCCAGGCAAGAAGAGGAGGCCTCCGCGGGCTCCCCTGCACCAGGCCGGAGGTCTGCGCAGGCTCTCTGAGCCCCGTCCCCGCTCGCTCGGCTCGGGGGGGGAGAGGCTGGAGCCGAGGGGAGCCGGTTCCCTGCGAGCCGTGATGAGTCAGCACCTCGCTGCGATGCTGAGCAGGGCTCCGCAGGGCGCGGAGGCGAGCAGCGCCCGGGCGGCATCGATGTTTATTAATGACTGTGTCGGGGATGGTGTTTAGTCATGGCTCCCACGGAGCCGGAGAGGCAGCCTCCCCTCCTGCCGCGGGCTGGGAGGCTCCTCCGCTATCCTCGGGAGATGTCGGAGGCACCCGGGCACCCGCACCGCTTAGCACGCTTAGAGCCGGGTCCCGCCAGAGGCCTCGGCGATGCCACCGCCGCTTCCTCCCGATGCCGCCACGCCGCCTGCCGCTTCGCTCCTGCCTCCCCTCCCAGCAGAGCATGGGATCATGATCCCTGCTCAAGAGATGGGGGAAACTGAGGCACGGTGTNAAAAATCTTTGCAAACTGGTGGTGCCCCCCGGCAGGCCGGCGCTGAGCGGGGGCCGGGGCTGGGCGCTGGGTGCGTCTGGGGGGGGTCTCCGCAGGGGACGGCAGTGAACTTGAGGGCTATAAAAGCTGTGCGGTCTGCAGCTTTGCAGCAGTTGCCGTGTTGCAATGGAGGGGTCTGTCCTCACGCTGGGGGTGATGGGGGCTTCACAGCCCAAAGCAGGGGTGCACGCTGACACGGGGTGCAGTGAACGGGGGGGCTCAGCCCCTTGTCCTTGGTGCGTTGGGTCCCTTAGGGTGCTGGGAAGCGCCCCGGCGCAAAAGCTTTAATTAAGCATCTCTTTGAAATACGATTTGAATGTGCTGAGTCTCTGCTGGATGGAGACGGGGCGGAGGGGAGCGCTCCCCGCTGGAGCTCTGGAGCTTCGGGCAGCGCAGAGGATGCTGCAGGGGGATGCTACCAACTCGGTATCCCATCCCTGCCCGGGCTGCAGGGTGCTCCAGGGGCTCCAGGTGCAGGGCTGGGACATGCTCCAAGTTGCAGGACAGAGTCCTCAGCGTGATGTGAAAGCCGGACCCCCCCGAGTGCCCAGGACCCCACATCAGCCCAGAAACACGGCTAAGGTGGCAGGTCCAGCAGCAGGGCCCTGGAAAGATGCAGCTGGGAGCCCAGGTAGGTGTGAAGGGCTGAGTTTCAGCCGAGGAGGATCCCAAGAGCCTGAGGGGAGACGCGTGGCCCGCTTTGTTCTCTGATAGCCACATAGCCCAGCTGGCATCTCCTAATTGCTTGGGTAATGGCTGTGCAGCACATGGCTGCACCCCACGTGCTGGCAGCGAGCGGCAGCGTGGCATCATTTTGCTCTCGACGCACAGCCTGGCTGAACGCCGGGCCGGGGCGCAATGCCCTCGCGAGGGGCTGCGAGCTGGAGCCAAGACCCGCGGGAGCTGGCCCTTCGCCCCCTCTGCAACAACCAGGTGCCAGGGTTTGGCAGGTGGGTCAGGCTCGGCAGGTCCTGCTGCGGCGCTGGGGCCGGGTCGCAGAGCGGGGTAGGCAAAGTCTGACAGCAAGGGGAAACCGAGGCGCATCCCGGCGCGTGCGCTGAGCACGCGTAGGGAAAAAAAGCAGGCTGCGCTCCAGCGTGGCTTGCCCGTCGGTGCCAGCCTGAGGAGCAGGACCTTCANTGCTGAGGGGTGACGGCAGGACACGGCCCCACCACGCGGGTCTCCTAATGGCCAGCGATACAGCGGGCTGCGCTCGCTGCCTGCATCTGGTGCCTCGCGGGGGATTTACTAATACGAGAACGCTGCAGATTTAACTAACGAGAACGGGAGCAAAGCGATTAGAGGGTGGGAGACAGGGGACAGCCCTTAAAATGCCGGGCAGCACCGGGGGGTGCTCTGGGCGGGCAGCCCTCCCTGGTAAGGAACCCATTTAAGGGCCAGATGCTGTTATTAAACTCTCCGACAGGCGTTTTCCCGCTCCGCCATCTGCAGTGCCATGAAACTTGCATGAGATTTGAGACGAAAAGTCTACTTCTTTGAATGAAGATTTAAAATGAAGTTTTAATAAGACCAAATCGGAAAAAGAAAATAGTAACTCTTCTCCCTCCCCTCCTGCCTCCCCCCCCNGGGACATGCTCCAAGTTGCAGGACAGAGTCCTCAGCGTGATGTGAAAGCCGGACCCCCCCGAGTGCCCAGGACCCCACATCAGCCCAGAAACACGGCTAAGGTGGCAGGTCCAGCAGCAGGGCCCTGGAAAGATGCAGCTGGGAGCCCAGGTAGGTGTGAAGGGCTGAGTTTCAGCCGAGGAGGATCCCAAGAGCCTGAGGGGAGACGCGTGGCCCGCTTTGTTCTCTGATAGCCACATAGCCCAGCTGGCATCTCCTAATTGCTTGGGTAATGGCTGTGCAGCACATGGCTGCACCCCACGTGCTGGCAGCGAGCGGCAGCGTGGCATCATTTTGCTCTCGACGCACAGCCTGGCTGAACGCCGGGCCGGGGCGCAATGCCCTCGCGAGGGGCTGCGAGCTGGAGCCAAGACCCGCGGGAGCTGGCCCTTCGCCCCCTCTGCAACAACCAGGTGCCAGGGTTTGGCAGGTGGGTCAGGCTCGGCAGGTCCTGCTGCGGCGCTGGGGCCGGGTCGCAGAGCGGGGTAGGCAAAGTCTGACAGCAAGGGGAAACCGAGGCGCATCCCGGCGCGTGCGCTGAGCACGCGTAGGGAAAAAAAGCAGGCTGCGCTCCAGCGTGGCTTGCCCGTCGGTGCCAGCCTGAGGAGCAGGACCTTCAGGCAACTGTGCCCAGGTCCGCTGTTAGCTGTGAGTCAGTCTCAGTGTCATGTCAGCCACGCAGGACAAGAGTCCGTGGTGTTTCGCAGCCCCCGGCCACAAAGCCGCCTTCTGCCAGCAGGTCCTCTTGGCCGTGTCCTCCGGGAGCCAGCTTGTCCCTCCAGCATGCAGGCCCTGACACGCTGCTGCCTCATGGCACATTGATTAACCATCTCTTGCTGGCCTTCCTCGCCGCTGCCAACTTCTCTTTCGATGCCAGAGCATTAGCTCTGCCCCAGCTGGGAAGGCAGTGGAGAGTTACCTCTGGCATCACCTCTTCCATGAGCTGATAAGGCCGAGGGAGAGGTGAGAAGCTGCCTGGAGCTCAGGGAGTCTGTTAGCAGGAGCTGCAGCCCTGAGAAAGCAGGCACAGATTCAATTCACTCAGCAGCGTGGGCTGGATCCTGCTGCTGGATCCTCCACCGTGGATCCCAAGGACCTGCAGTGTCCGTGGAGGTGGTGCTGCCGGGGCCGCGCTGCACCCCGTGCCAGCTATCTCGCTCCTCGTCCCCGCTCTGCTCCCGGCGCCCTGGCTGCTCGGTGGCGTCGTCCCTAACCAGCGGGTGGCTGGGGACCAGCGTGGTCCCGAAGGAAAGGGCTGGGGACGTGATGCGGAGGGCTGAAAAGCTGCGAGAGATTGGGAGGAGACCCCGGGTGAGGGCTCGGGGGAGCAGCCCAGGGGCAGAGCAGGGTGAACGGCCGGCCGGTGGTACGTGCGCCCGCGTCCGAGCACCGTGGGCATGGCTGGCCTTGCCTTTCCCTGCCCACCAGCGTGGCTCCGGTGGGTTCCCCTTCTCCATCCGGCTGTGGAAGTCTGTAGAAGCATTTTAAACCCTTGGATGGGTAATAAATAGAAGCAGGCCCGCTGCCTTTTGTTTTGATTGATTCCATTTGTTCTGCATAAGCAGCTCCTTCCCCTTGCCAAGGCTCAGCTCTCGGGGAAATAAGATGCTGTGAGCCGGAGGGGCCCAACCGTGCCGTGCTGGGAAGGGTCCCTGGTGCTCCTGGCACTGCTGGGGACGCGGTGGCCCAAGGCTGAGCTCTGACACAGGGGAAACTGAGGCACCTGGCAGTGCCAGGTCTGCCTCTGCAGCGGGTGGATGCCCTTGGACAAGAAGGGGAACTGAGGCTGGGAAGCGTGGTGTGCTGTGCTGGGGACACACGGCGAGGCAGGGACGGCTCTCAGCCGCAGAAGCTGCCTTCTTCTGGTGCTGGGAGTGGGGTGAAGCCACCGACGGGCTGGGACAGCAAAGGGTGATCTAGTGGCATTGGCCACTCCGTGGGTGGCTGGCACTGTTCTGCGACGGGCACGCAGGGGACAATGGCTTTGTAATGAACTTGGGATGAAGACGAACACAGGAGCCGGGATTCTTGGCTTCCCTCGTCGGCTCTGTCGCAAACAGCAGCCTTGGGCAAGTCTGGTGTCTTCCTGCCTCAGTTTCCCCAGGCAGGAGAGGCTGTTTACCTGTTGGGAGCTGGGGAACCGGCAGGTCTGGCAGCAGGAGGAGCCCTGCGGACGAAAGGCACCGCTCAAAGCCAGGCCAGCCGGTCCGTAGGGTCCCTGCGGGGCGGCACAGCAGTGGTGGGCAATGTGTGGGGGCCCCAGAGGCATCGTCCCGATGGTGCCCCAAATGCAGCCCCACTTCCCTCTCGCCTCCTCGCCTGGGGACCCCCATCCCCGGCGGGAGGAGGGATGGATGTACCCGGGTAGAAGGCTAAAATTATCCCCCCGCCCCGCTGCTGCCGTGCCCCCCGGGTGAGTCAGAGCGGCCGGGGGCGCGTGTGCCCGCACCCCAGCTGTGGTGCTGCGTAAGGGGGGGAGCGGGTGTAGGCCCGAAGGACGCAGCTGCCTCCCCGCCACGTCCGCTCGCTGCTCCTCTCCTCCTTCTGATCTGCCTCATTATCTCCTGAGTCATCGCTCCCACCTCCGCCGCAGCCACAGCCGCCCGCAGCCGGCACTGCGCAGGGGCTGCTTCCCGGCTGGGGCTGGGGGCTGCCGGAAAGCCGGCGGGCTCCTGCGTGAGACCTCTTGGTCTCCAAAGGTGGCCTGGTGATTCCGGGCAGGGGGCAAGCACGGGTGGGCAGCGCCGCAGAACATCTTCCCGACGCGGCTCGCTGGGTGCCCAGACGGACGTACGGGATTGCGGCTGCTCCTGCCTGGCAGGGAGAGAGCTCCCTGGGCACGGGAAGCTGCGGTGCTTGTCTTGCAGTGATGCTCTTGGGCTGGGAATCAGGCTTCAGCGTGCCAGGCAAGGCTGCAAGCTGCTTTCCAAGCCCTGCGTGGGGCAGGAGCCGGGGATAGAGCTGGTCTGCTTGCTGCGAAGGAGCTGCTCCCCGAGTAGGTCAGGATCCGGCTGCTGGCGTTGCTGAACACACGTCGGCGTGGTGCAGATTTGGCATGTGCAGGCTGCGGCAGCTCCGGGGCACCGCTGTCCCCCTCAGGGAGCCTGGGGGATGATGCAGAAGTTTCCCTCTGAAGATGCCTGGGTAAAACAGGCTGGCTCCCATTTTGCTGCTGGAACGGGAGACGTGGCTCTGAGCTGAGCAGAAACCTGAGGAGGTGCCTCTCTCTCCCCATGCCCCTTGGCAGCCTCTTGCCAGCGTTAATCCCTCTCGCCACTAACAAATTGTGCCTTATTAATTCTAATTTGAGCCTGCCTGGTTTTCTCTCCCAGCCGTTGCTCCTTGCGCTGCCTTTCCCCGGCAGACTGAGGCGCCCGCAGCGGGCAGCACTGCTCCCGGGGGTATCGCAGCCCCCACATCTCCGCTCGGCTGCGTGGGTGCAGCAGTTTAAGTCTCTTGTCAGAAGGTGTTTCCTCCCGGCTCTTGAAACGCCGCCGTGGCTCTTCGCCGGCTCGGCATGACGGACGGCAGGACAAGCTGCAGCAGCTCAGAGCCAGGGTCCATCTTGCGGACTGTTTCGGAAGCTCTCTGACCCTGGGTTAACTTGTCCATCACCCGTTTATTTCTGCATCTCTGGGCCTGGGCTCTTCCCCCATCCATCTCTGCTTTGTGCTTTACTTCTCCGGCTAATAACTAGGTCAGGAGTCCTGGAGACAGGAGAGCAGCAGCCCGGTGGGAGGTCATCTCCCATCTGCTTTCACTCCCTTTTCTCCTTTTCCTCCTGCCTTTTTAGCTGGCGGGGCTGGGAGACTCTCCAGCCCCCTCCTCTTCTGCTGGGACACGGAGAGGCAGGCACCGCCGTGCCCATGGGACGGTCAGGACCTGCTTTCCGCACAGGGAGGTATTTTCACGCAGCAAATGGATTATGGCCCCACCAGCCGGGGCCGTCGCAGTATGGAGGCTGTAGCCAAAACGTGCAGTTGAGCCAGCGGCTGCAGGGGAGCCTGTCCTGGTGCGAGCATCCCTTGGGTGCAGCCTTCCCCAACCCCGGCACCGATGTGGTCCTGGGGGGAGCCGGCGGGACACCGCTGGGCACGCAAGGGTGGTGGTGGCAGCGGCCTGCCAAGGACATCGCAAGCGGGAGGATGCTGCGAACAAAGCAGCGCCGGGGGATGCTGAATCGGCGTGAAGGTAGAGCGCGGCTGAGTGGCAGCTACAAGAGCGCCCGAGGGCCAGCCGCACACTGCTGAAGGGCCTGGAAACCGAAGGCTTGGAGGATGCTATGTCTGCAGGCTTGGAGGAGAAATGCTGCTCCTGGGAGGAAGGTCTCGGATGGAGATGCAAAGGCCACCTGCTTGCCATGCCCCGTGCCAGAGAGGACTCTGGGTGACATTGAAAGAGCTCTCAGCAAAGCAGCCGTCTCCCTTGAAGCACTTGGCTCCCCCCGATGCCTCAGTTTCCCCCCCAAGGGGATAGCGCTGCCCCTGCAAGGCACAGCCCCTGGGGAGCGAGAGGCACGGGGCCGCCCTGGGCCGTGGGCTCCCGCAGCAGCATCCCGTCGTGCTGGCAACGGCTGGGAAGGCGCTAGCATCCCGCCGGGAAGCGCGGGTGCTTCCGAACAGGCTTCCCCTTGTGCGCCGAGGACGGCCGGCAGCTCTGACCCTCCGCCGGGGAGCGGGGAACAAGGGCGGCTGTGTGCGCCCATCGCGCTCGCTGGCCCGCCGCCCCGACACGCATTCCTGCCACGGGCAGGGCTTTCCGGGCTGCGGGCGCTGGGATGCAAGGGGGGGATGTGCTGCCTACTGTGGGGGGCTTGTTGTGGGTTTGAGTATTTTATTTCCCCCCCCCTGCCTTTTTTTCTTTTATTAGCAGCCTTTGGGTGTCTTTTCGAGCAATTAATCTGGGTCATGACATTCGCCGAGCAGATCGGAGAGCCTGGGGCTCATTAGCACCCGGCCGAACGTCGCTGGAGAGATGCTCTCGGCAGCTCCGCGTCTCTGCCTGCTTGTTATTCCGGGCGAGTTGGGGGCTGCAGCGGCGGGAGGGTCCCCTCGGCGGA
>VZTL01014212.1:49994-73838 GCA_013400535.1 Scopus umbretta
GGAGCAGCGCCTTCATCCGAGGCTGAGACCAAAGCCCTGTTTTAATTACCCCAGCCGGGGGCCAGGCAGGAGGAGCAGGGTGCCAGACTCGACGCGCAGGTCGCAGCCGGGTTTCAGGCCTGGGGCTCTCGGGGACGCCTGAGGACGGGCGGCCTTGGCTGGAGCATCACCTCTCGGGGGGGCTCAGCCCGCCGTGGGATGGCTGCTGTGGGAAAGCTGGATCCCTGGGCTGGCGCAGCAGAGCTGCAGGTCGGTGGTCCTTGCACGCTTGGTCCCGCTCGCCAGAGAATGCAGGGGCACAAGCGGGGCTGCCAAAGCAGCCTTTTCCCCGCCACAGGGATGCAAGGCAGCCCTGACGGCGCTGCTAGGTGGGGAGCGGCGCTGGACGTGCTCTACGCACCCCCTTGGTGAGAGCGGAGGGCCCCCAAAACCCGCCACGGGGTCACTGGCCCACCACCCTTGCCCTGGCGTGGAGGCTGGGAAGCCATCCTGGAGCAGCAGGTGCTGATGGCTGCCGTCCTGAGTCCTGGTGGTGGAGTGGGGTGGCCCTGGAGCTGGGGTGGAGGGGCTTGGGGGGGAACCCAGCCTTGGCTTTGGGGCAGGGGAGACCCAGGGGCTGCCCTCGGTGGAGCCAGGTGGCTAGGGATGGGCATTGTCTTTGCTGTGGCTCTCCTGGGGATCCTGCTCCTCCGGCTAACGTGGATGCCGGGGTCCGGCGGCATCAGCCACAGTTTCCTCCTTCGCCCCCTCGCAGGTGCCCTTGGCTCGAGGGAGGAGCCCGAGTTCGTGACCGCTCGCGCTGGCGAGAGCGTGATCCTGGGATGCGACGTGATCCACCCGCTCACGGGGCAGCCCCCTCCCTATGTTGTGGAGTGGTTCAAGTTCGGCGTCCCCATCCCCATCTTCATCAAGTTTGGGTTTTACCCTCCCCATGTCGACCCGGAGTATGCCGGTGAGTCCGGGGGACACGGGGGTACGAGAGGGACGTGCCGGGTCCCATCTGCGGCACAGCCGGGGATGTATGGGGTCCGCTCCAGCCTCTTCTCTGTCAGAAACCGCGCGGGCTCTGCCTCCTGTTGCTCGCTTTCCACCCAGTTGGTTTTAATTAAGCGGCAGCGCTAGGAAGCCAGCTGGGCTGCGTGGGACGGGAGCGAGCGAGGCAGAGAAACCCGGGGTGGTGCGTGGCGGCGGCGGCTGCCGCTGCCGCTGCTGCGCCCTGGAGCAGCTGTGATCCTGGGGGGAATGCTGGGGATGGAGCCAGAGCCGGGTGGAGGTGGCAAGGTGGAGCTGCAGAGCCCGTGTTGGCCACTGGCCAACGTGCCACCAGCCCCGCGGGGCTGGCGGCCTCTGGTGGGGTCTAGGAGCTGGGGACCAGCCCGAAGGGGGCTGGCGTGGCAGGGCAGGCCCATTTTATTAGGCCATTCCCTGGGGACCACCTTCCCTCAGTCTTACCCTGCTTGCAGGATCTGTGGGGCTTCCTCTGCCCAAATTGCCCCACCCTGGGAAATGCTGCGGCGGGGAGGATGCCAGCCCCTGAGCCTGGGCTGAGCCCTGCCAAACTCAGCTCACGCTCGAGCAACGCCGGAGCCCCGTGGCCGCCGTGCCAGGGTGGAGGTTTGGGCTGCTTTGCTGCCGGTCCGGTTTTCTAGGCCGGACGCAGGGTCAGCCCGGGGCCACCCTGCTTTTTTTTGGGAGGCTCCCAGACAGGGGAAAGGCTTTGGGGCGCGCCTGCTTGCCGGCTGTACCGCTGCCAGGCCCCGGCTGGGAGCAGAAGGCCGGCGTCGCTGCGGGCAGACGCCGCTCCAGGCACCTGGCCTGGCCGCGGCAGCTTGCTCTGCCCTCCCCAGATGGGCGAGCGTGTTGCCGGCCGCCTGCAACCGGCAGCACCGTGCCATGAGGCTCAACCAGCCCCCAAAACTGGGGCTGGTGGGGCTCTGCCTGGCCCCACAGCTGCTGCAGCCGCTCGGTGCCTGCGCCGGGCTGGGGTGTCCCCTGGGGGGGNACGACACCGTGGCATGGGGCCGGTGGCCGCCGAGCTTGACCGCTCCGCTCTCCCCGCAGGCCGGGCCAGCCTGCACGACAAAGCCTCCCTGCGCATTGAGCAGGTCCGCTCTGAGGACCAGGGCTGGTACGAGTGCAAAGTGCTCATGCTGGACCAGCAGTACGACACCTTCCACAACGGCAGCTGGGTCCACCTCACGGTCAACGGTGAGCCGAGCGCGGCGGGGACGGCACCGGCAAGGGCGGGCGGGAGGCTGCGGCGGCGCCGCGGGGTTGCGTGCGGTGCCGGTGCCGAGACGGGTTTCCCTTTGATTTCTGATGGATGCTGGACCTCGATGGTATCTGGGCTTTGCAGACAAGCGAGCCTGAAGCCATCTGGGCTGACTGCTCCAGTCGGGGCGTGACTTAAAAAGGGACAAACTTAGGGATTCCACAGTTTAATTATGTGGAGCTTGTTTAAGGGAGAGACATCAAGAAACGGGGCTGGGAACGAATCTCCTCTTATGCAGATCAGAAAATGAAATCCTTGTTTTCTTGAAATTCAGATTTACTCAAATGACGTTTTAATTTTATTAAGGCTGCATATTAAAACTAATTAGCAAATTGTCATTCTCCGTGTCAGGGGAGGTCTTTTATTTTTAGCCCAGCAGCAGGGCTGTGCCTCTCCTGCTGCAGTGGGGTGGCTGGAGAGGAGATGTGGGCACCGGCAGCTCCTCACTGGTCTTGCCTGACCTTGAGCAATTAATTTAACCTTTCGGGGGGACGGCTGGGCTGCGGCACGGAGCAGAGCCACTTAATTGAGCCCAATTAGCCAGCAGGAGCTTTGCAAGTGTGGCCGTGTAGCACACCAGCCCTGTCCCTGCCTGCTGCCCTGCCTTGCTGCCTCCCTTCCCCCTGCCTGCATAAAGGGGGTGAGACGCTGCCGCGCTTCCCGGCGAGGCTGCCCTCCTCCTGCCTGCTCACGAGCCTGGAGAGCTTGGAAAGGAAGGAGTGAGGGAAGCGAGAGGAGGAGGAGGAGGATGGTGCATGCTTCACCCGCACCACATGCACGGATCCTGCAAACCACCGCCAGCCCGAGGGGCTGGAAGTGGCCATCGTCACCCCAGGTGCCCTATCCCTCCCTGGGCTCGACCCCCTTTGCCAAATGGGGTGCTTTTTGGGTTTTATGTAGCGTGGGGCATGCAGGGGCTCAATAGCAAAATAATAACCGTAATCCTCCTGGCCTGAGGAATTGCTTCTAGGGGGAAGGCTGTGGTTTTCCCCCAGTGCATTACAATGCTTAATTTTCTTAGGGGAAAATAAAAATCATTTGGGGAGAAACAAAATATAGTTCTTCTTTTTTTTCCCCCGAGCAGATTAAATTGCCAACCTGTCTTCCTCGAAAGTGGGCTTTCACAACTGCTGGTAATTAGGGGCGGGCTGTAATCCTGCCAGCCTCTTTAATCAGGAAGGAGCCTTTCGATCTGCACTGCGGTGTTTTCCCATGTTTTGACAATAGCAAGTTAATGTGCAATGGAGAGGGGGGTACACACACACACGCGCGCGCGACATGGTGCCGTGCCCCGGAGCCAGCGGGGAGGAGAAGGGATGGGGCTGGGGTGCAGTGCGGTGGGGAGGGCATGCCCTCGGCGGGTGTCCCCGGGGACAGCCGCCGTCGTCCCTGTCACCCCCTTCGCCTTTGGGGTGATCCCAGCCCCGCCGCCGGGATGCGCGGCGTGCCCCCCGTTTTGCAGGCGGCGGCCTCCCTTTTGTCCCCGGGCACCCCCCAGACCCAGGGGGGGGTCACAGTGGTCTCCCCTGCCCCACAGCTCCCCCCACCTTCACGGAGACGCCGCCGCAGTACGTAGAGGCGAAGGAAGGCAGCAGCGTCACCTTGACCTGCATGGCGTTCGGGAACCCCAAGCCCATCGTCACCTGGCTGAAGGAGGGAGACCTTTTGGGTGCCAACGGCAAGTACCAGGTAGGTGGGTGGTGGGGACGGGGGGGCTCCTGGGTGTCCCGCCGGTGGGGACGGCATGGATGGGACCACGGGCCTGGAGCTGGCTGCGCTTTCTCAGTATTTCTTGCCAAGATACCCTTGGGGGGGGGTGCAGGCTAGAGACCCCCCCTGGCTGTTTAGGGCAGCCCCATTCCCTGCTGCTCCCTGGGGACTGTGGTCTGGGTCCCAGAGGTGGGGTGCGGGCTGGAGCCTGGGTGTCCCCGAGCAGGGATGGGTGCAGCAGGGCGGGGGCAGTTTGGGCAGGGAGGGCTTTGCCCCCTCCCAGGATCCTTTTTGCTTCCTGGAGGCTCCGGGACAGAGATTCCCCCCTGAGCTGTAATTGGTAAATCAGGCATTGGAATCAGCGCAGGCACTAATGAGAGTAATTAGGAATCATTTGTTACTAATTGAAATAGAAGGATGAGGCAGAATGGGGCGGGGAGCCTGGCTGGGAGCGGGGCTCCCCCCCGCGCATGGGGGAGCTGCTACCCGGGGGGCGATGGTCCTCCGGCATCCTTCCTCGGCTGTGCTCCCGGGGAGGAATTTGGCCGCTCCTCTTGCAGCTGTGAGGTGGCCCCACGGGGAGGATGGTGGGGTCTCCCCCTCGTACCCTACCCCGGCGGTGGAGCTGGTCCTTCGGGAGCCAGGGGATGCTCCGGCGAGGCATCCTGCTCCTTGTGAAGCGCCGATGGTGCCGGCGTGCTTGGCAGGAGCGGTTTGGAGTCTGCCGCCTGCCAGTCACTTCTGCGGGAGATGAATACGTTGCGAGGGTTATTTATTTATTTATTTAGTTTTTTCCCTTCCCCTTGGCGTCGAGCAGAAACGCGTGTGTTGGTTTATTAATATCCGAAGTCTTGCAGAGCGGGGAAACCCGTTTCTCATCCGGCCCTAAAAGCGCCGGCAGAGCTGCCGTGGGAATTGGGGAGGGAGGGAGGGTGCTGAGCTGGAGCGAGGGCGCATCTCCCCCCGGGGGGGGTGGTCCTGGCCCACGCTCCAGGGTCTTCCCTTGTCGTCCGCAGGTGAGCGACGGGAGCCTGACGGTGCTCTCCGTCAGCCGGGAGGACAGGGGTGCCTACACCTGCCGGGCGTACAGCATCCAGGGGGAGGCTGTGCACACCACGCGCCTGCTTGTTCAAGGTGAGATCTTCCACCCAAGCCCCTCCGGCTTGTCCTCGGCCACCGGCATCCCCGAGGGGCTGGGAGGGAGCTCCGTGGATGGAACTCCGTGGACCGCAGGGCCGTGGTGCTGCCCCAAAGCGACCCGCCAGCCTTGCGGGCTCGGCGTCGTGCTGGCTCCCCTGTGCCTCCACATCCCATTTATAGGACAGAGGAATCCACTTAATTGGGGCAGCGCGGTGGCCGTGCTGAAGCAGCCGTGCCGATGAACAGCTGGGTCCTGATGGCGGCTCGGTTTTGTTTGGGAAGTAGGGAAAAGATTGAGGCTGTCACAAAGCGCCTTGTCAGATAGCGGTGATGCATGGCAGGCCTCCCGCTCCTCACTCCCTCTTTTATTAAATAAATCTTTAATTAGGTCAACAGCTACTGGCGGAGAGAGGAGCGCGGGGTGTCCTCTGCTCCGCTTTCGCCGCGTCGGCGAGCTGTGGACACTTGCTGCCGGCTCCTGGCACTTTGCTATTTTCCCCCTGGATTTTTCCCCTGGGTGATGCGATCCTGGAAACGTGCTTGGGATGAAGGGAGCTCGTGTGCCCTGGGAGAAGCAAAGCACCCTCCCCAAAGCTGCAGAGATTAGGGAAAAGGGTTGGGAATAACAGGGCCATCGTGCTCCTCAAGGCCAGCCCCTGAGCCCTGTGATCCTGGGGGATCGGGGCCAGCCCTCCAGCAGCTCCCAGCCAACGATGCTGTGATGGAGCTGAGCCTGAGCGACCTCTGTGGAGACACCTGTACTGGTGGAGCTGACGCTTTTCTCTCCTCGCTCCAGGACCTCCCTTCATCGTTTCCCCTCCGGAGAACATCACGGTCAACATCTCCCAGGATGCGCTCTTCACCTGCCAGGCCGAGGCGTACCCCGGGAACCTCACCTACCTGTGGTACTGGGAGGAGGAGAACGTCTACTTCAAGAAGTGAGTTTGCAGCCAGGAGGGCAATGTGTCCTCCTCCTCCTGCTCCCAGATCGTGCTGGGGCCACCGACGGAGTGGGCATCGCCCCAGGTCTCTTTGTGATCCTCCTCCCCTCTTCTCCCACAGTGATCTGAAGTTGAGGGTGCGGATCCTGATCGATGGGACGCTGATCATTTTCCGCGTCAAGCCAGAGGATGCTGGAAAATACACCTGCATCCCCAGCAACAGCCTGGGCCGCTCGCCATCAGCCTCTGCCTACCTGACGGTGCAGTGTGAGTGCGGGCAGCGGGATCTGATCCTGAGAGATGGGGCTGGGATTGATAATAACCTGGCTCTGAGGCAGCCCCTGAGGCTCTGTCGTCCCGGTATGATTCTAGGAGGCTCGGGTTGATGTGACAGCAGCCTTTGGATGAGCATGCAATCATCCTCAGCAAAAGGCTGAGAGCATCCAACGTCTGCTTGTAGGGCATGGGCAACAAGAAAGCAAATAGCCTGAGCAGCCTGGGTAGCCCTGCTCAGCTGGGACCGGTGCCCACCTTTGACACAAGTGGTTTTTGACGGGGTGGGCATCTTCCCACCACGGCTGCCGGTACGCTGTCCTCATCGGCTGTGTCGTGTCAGGCGGGGAAACACCAGATCAGGGCTCTCAGCCTCAACTACCTGCTCGTATTTTTCAGTATTTATTATGGGGGCTCCTTCCCGCGGCGTGGTTTTTCTGTGAGCTCGGTAGCGTTGCGTCTCCTATTTTTCAGGCGGTAACTGATCTAAACAAGCGGAGGAGAAGGGGCTGTAGCAGGAGCGTTGCTTCCCACGCTTGTTCTCTCGGGCTCCCCGGGCGGTAATGGGTAGTGTGCCACCAGCGTCCTGTGGCATTCGACAGTAACGGCCTCAGCCGCTGCCGCTCGCAATTGCAATATTGCTGGGCCGTAAAAGACTGCCGCGGTTTTATTTTATAATGAAAGACAGGCTTGAGCAAAGTGGGCTCGCGACTTGAGTGCTGAAGGCTGCCTTAGAGCTGCTGCCTGTAGATCCAGCGCTGGTTAGTGGGAAGCCCCATGCCGCTGGGGAGCCGCTCGGAGAAGGGCTGGTAGGTCCGCTCCTTTCCCTACGGGGATGGATGAAGGAGCAGGGGGATGGTGCGACTGGCGCCGAGGCAGAGGCGTGATTCCGTGATTCGGGGCTTGGATGTGCCCGGCTGGGTGGCTCTTGGGAAAGCGCGCGGCCTCAGGCTGTTAAATCTGCCCTGCTGCTAATCCAGGACCGCTCGTCAAGGCTGATAGCTGTTAAAAATAGCTCTAATGGCAGGAAAAACCGCGTTTGGACAATCTGCCGTTCAGCCGGCCCTGCGAGGCTTCGGCGCAAGGAGGTGCGCTTGGCTTTTTGTGCTGCAGTCCCCTTTCCTCCAGAGCAAACCTTCTCATCTGTACCGGGGCTGATGCCTCGGGAGGGAGGCTTCTCACCGGCTGAAGCAGCCGTCGGACGAGGACACGGCTCTGGGTCATTAGTGAGCCAGGCTGGCCCCCGGCCAGTGACCTAGTAGTGAAAGGCTCGATCCCATTACCCTCTCCCACGCCGCTGAAGCCCTTGATTACATTTCCTAAGAGGTGGAGTCAAGCAGAGGGGGGGGGTAAAGCCTGCTCCATATGCAGCGCTTGGCAATCTGGGTTACGGTGCCATTGCTGGAGGCGCGCGGTTTCGGGGAGCGGTTGGGGTCGCGTGTTTCAGCCGGGAGGGAGCAGAGCTCCCAAACTCCATAGCTTTTGCTGTCCTCAATCCCTTCCTCCTAAACACCTTACCTTTACCCCCAGCTCTGTGTTTTTGCGTCAGCAGCGCAGGGATGCTGCACCCCGAAAAAAATGCATTCATCCCCTAATGCAGCGTAAGCCCTGTCAGGATTTTCCCGTAACCTCACACTGCCAGTGTCTAGACGAGATTGTAGAAATACTCGCTCTTCTTATTAAAAGTAACTTTTTTTTAAAAAAGCTTCTTATTAAAGAAAGTCTAGATTCTCTCCAACCCACTCGCACTTAATTAAAAAGCTCTTAGAAGCACTGTTAATGACACATTCTAGACTAGAGGATTGCGAGACGCCTCGCTGCGTGGGTGGTGCAGCGCGGAGGGGGTTAGGTGTGTATTTTAAGCTTTTGCATCCCGTTGGAAAGGGTGGAGGTGGCTGATGCTCAACGCGACCCAGCCTCGACGAGGCAAGAGCTGAGAGTACAAACAGATAGGAGGTAAAGGGTTCACGGCAGCCCGGCCACGGATCCCGTCTCCCATCTTGGTTGCTGCAGTTTGGTGTGTTTTTAAAGCTCAGGAGTTGAAATAGTCCTCATTGCTGGTGTGCAAAACCAGGCTGCAGGGCAGGCGGGTGGCTTGCTGGGTGTGCACCGCACCGTGCACGTGTGCCGCAGGCTGGGCCTGATGGAGCAGCCTGGGCTTCAGCAGGGCGCGAGTCGGTGCGGATGTGGGAGCAGGCATATTTCATGTTTCTTCTTAACTGCAGCTTTTAATGAGCCCCAGGTAGGAACACCCTGGGCATGCGTAAAGCCTCCCAGAAATGCCAGGTATTAGAGCAGATTTGTGTGTAGCAAGCCTGGAGATAACAGCCTGTGGGAGCCAAGGTGGTGTTCGGGTTTGGAATTCATTATAAAAGCGATGTAGATCCTCTGAAGCCAGGTGGTGGGGGAGAGACGGGCTCCTTCCCCATGCTAACGTGGTGGTGCTGCTCTCCCAGATCCTGCCCGCGTGGTGAACATGCCCCCTGTCATCTATGTTCCCATCGGGATACACGGATATATCCGCTGCCCCGTGGAGGCAGAGCCCCCAGTCACTCTGGTCAAGTGGAACAAAGACGGACGTCCCCTGCGAATCGAGAAGGTAACAAAGTCCCCAGGGAGGGACGTGTGGGCACGCGGGGAGGATCGGACCCTCGCATCCTCTGCACACACCAGTGAGCATCACTGGGCACACGGCGGGTCCAGCCTGCCGTCGGGAGAGAAGCAGCCTGGTGGGTGGGATGATGCTGCCCGTCCTTATCAGCTGTGGGCAGAGGTAATTCGGGTTCTTGCATGGAGCCCAGGGTGCCTGTAGACGCGCTGTCTGCAGCTCCCAGACCTAATGCCTGCAGCCCTCTGAAGTGACCTCCTGATGGCCCCGTTGTTTTGGGGTTTTTGTGTTGTGTTTTTTTTTTCCAATGGCAACTGATGGTTAAAAGACCCTTTTAACAAGTCTCTGTCTTCCTATAATCACGGTTTGATAGTCAGAGCAAGGATATTAGCCATTAAATATTTAAAGAAAACGCTCAGTATTTTAAATTTTTTGCTTAAATATTAATGATCCAAAGTTTTAATTCCATTTAAACCTCTGTTGCTGCTGTGGGTTCCTGGCCCCTGGTGCCCTCAGGCCCTTGGGTAGAGTTGTCTCCTTGGTCCCACCAGCACGAGTTTTCCTTATGGTGTGATAAATTCTGATATTAAATCTTTTGGGCTACTTGAAGGAGCCTGGCTGTGTGTATGGAGGAGAGCAGCCACAAGATAAACCTGCGTGTCATTGGGTGCGTACAGAGCAGGGCAACCCTCCCCGGGAGGGTTGCGTTTGGACGGGCTGATCTTACAGAATCATAGACTCGTTAAGGTTGGGAAAAACCTCTGAGATCATCCAGTCCAACCGTCAACCCAACACCTCCATGCCTACTAAACCGTGTCCCCAAGTGCCACATCTACACGGTTTTTGAAGACCTTCGGGGACGGTGACTCCTCCACCTCCCTGTGCAGTCTGTTCCAATGCCTCACCACTTCTTCAGTAAAGAAATTTTTCCTAATATCCAATCTAAATGTCCCCTGGCGCAACTTGAGGCCGTTTCCTCTCATCCTATCGCTGGTTACTTGGGAGAAGAGCCCAACATCCTCCTCGCTACATCCTCCTGTCAGGGAGTTGTAGAGAGCGATCTTGCCCATGTTTCCTCTCCCCGCAGTTGAGGAGATGGCTTGGATGCTGGGAATTGATTTGGGCATCTCCCGAGGACGTGACAGCCGCCCTGGGCTTAGGTGGGGGGCTTGGCTGAAAGGAAAATAATAAGCTGTGGTGGGTGTAGGATAAGTCAGCTCCCTCCTTCTCACCGCCGCAGTATTCTGGCTGGAACCTGCTGGAAGACGGGTCGATCCGGATAGAGGAGGCAACCGAAGATGCTCTCGGCACTTACACCTGTGTGCCTTATAACGCCCTGGGTACGATGGGCCAGTCTCCCCCTGCCCGACTGGTACTGAAGGTAACTTGCCTGCTAAAGTCCTTGCTCTGCAGCTTGCAGATTCATGCTGCAGGTTGTGTCTTCCTGTGGGCTTGTCCTGTGCCGAGAGGAGCTCCTGGGGTTGTGCGGGGTGCTGGAGTCCCAGGCCAGGTGGTGTGAATGTGTGGGAGCTTTGTGGAGGCATCTTACACTGTAGTTAGGCTTTTTTAATATGGGTTTTGCAATGTGCACGTCATTCATTCTGCCTTCCTGTTCAGCCCAGCGCTGCAGGGGAGGATGAGGTGGGGTTTTTTTCCATGCTGCTTATTTGGTGGTTAATTGGTGCAGAAATCGAGGTTTTACGTTGCTTTTCTGAGCGCTTCTTTACAAAGTGACCCGAAGAAGGGCTCTGCGCCCCCAAACTTGTCCGCTTTTCCACCTACGTGACTTGGCTTAGCAAAAGCCTGTCGCCTCTTGCCCTGAGCCTTGTCTCTTGTGCCGAGAAAGGCAAACGCGGGCCCTTGCAAGCAAGAAGGCGAACAGCAGAGGCTCGAGTGCGAAGGCGCATCTGCGCTGCCGTCGGAGGTGTGCTTCCCACCGGGACAGGCAAACCCTGAGTGCACCCTGCCTGGTGCAGCTGGAAATACCCCACTGGAGCAGTGCCATGGGTTTTGTCTTGGCCGTAGCTGTGGTGGATGATGAGTATGAGGCTTTGGTGGCGCTAGACCAGGGTAGTTTGAGGAAACATGTCCCTGGGATGGCTTTTTTTCCAACGGAACACTTAGCCCTGCTGACCTGGGCTTGGGTTCAAGGAGGATTTTTAATAAATGGATGATGTGAGCTCTAGGGACGCTCTGCGTGCTCTTGCTGCCTGCGGAGCCTGAGGCGTCCTGGGCTCCCGGTGCAGTTCCCGTCGCAGCTGGGGTGGGAGCTGCTGCCTCTTCCTTCCGTGAACAAAAAGTCCTGCGCTTGTGAGCGGCAGTGATTCATGGTGTCTCGCTGAGGTTCACATGATAATGCTTTGTGTATCACAGACAAACGTACCCACTAAGATGGCTGCAGAGTCGATGCAGGTTGATGTCTGATGCGACGTGGGTGTGTTTTTTTTTTTGTTTTGTTTTTTTTTTCCTGTTTACCTCCTTAAAACTTAAACAAGGTGCCCTAGTGCAGCAGCTCTTTGGAGGAAACTTCCCTCTGGGTGTATAATTTGGCGTACCATAGAGCCTCCGTAGCGCGTGCTTTCCTCCGTGACTTCCCTTGCAATGCCTCAACCTTACCCAAACCGGTGATTCATTTGTTTTGGAAAAGGCTGGGTTTTGGCTGCGGGGAGCCTCTCGCACGCGGCGGGAGTTGGCGCGGGTTAATGCTCCTTGCCTTTTCCCTTGGCTGCAGGACCCCCCCTATTTCACGGTGCTACCAGGCTGGGAGTACAGACAGGAGGCAGGGAGGGAGCTGTTGATTCCTTGCGCTGCTGCCGGAGACCCCTTTCCCATCATCGCCTGGAGAAAGGTACCCGGCCTGCCAGACAAATCTGCAGTGCCTTTGGCTTTTGGTGAATATTGCAGACAGAGAAGCCACACTCTGTCCCGGTAAGAACAAACTGCAGGTACAGCTGCTTCGCTTTGGGCTGAGCCACTGCTGTCCTGTCCCGCAGGTGGGTGGGGGAAGCCCGGCTTGTGGCCACCGAGTACCTTAATCCTGTGAAACTGTCACGGCAGCATCTGCAAAGCTGAGCGCTGCCCCTGCCCCGGCCCCCCTCCTCTTCCTCGCTGGTGCTGCCCGCAGGACGCCCTTCTCCTTGCCTGCCTGCAAGGTGGTCACCAGCAGGACACGGCAGCCCCGGCGCTGCTGTTCCTGCAGCACAGAGCTCCCGTAGTGGGAGGGGACGTGCCACCGGAGCGTGTCTGGGGGTCTCTTGGCTGCATTTTGGCGAGGGGCTGGTCCGGTCAGCAGCTGCTTTGCTGCCCCGTGACTTCGAAGACCCTGGGAAGAAGCTGTTCTAATGATGCTGGACTGGACATAATGATTTCAGGATGTCCCTTTCTGTACAGCGGGGTAGGATCTAGCGTGGTGGCACAGCCTGGGAGCAACTGGGGCTTTCCAGTCCTCCTCCAGCCTTCCCTTTGCTTCCCACCTTCACTGCTTCCGTAGGAAAGCCGCTGTGCGGGGGACCTCCTGGGCTCTCTGTTCCCCTGTCAGGATCTTCTCTCCAAACCTCCCATCCCCTTCTTAGGGCTCCTGAGAGTGAGCAGGGTCCCTGCGTCACCCAGTGGGCACTGTCCTCAGTCCTTGTGGTGCGAGATGCTGGATCTCTTTGAGTTCCTTTTACCAGCCCAAGGAGGACCACGACTTGCACAGATTGCAAGTGACGTAAAACTTGTTGGCCGTTGAGTCTTTTTCGCCATCTTATTTTTCTCCTCCTGCCTATTCAGGTTTCTTTTCAACCCTTCTTGTGCCTTCTGGCGGTCCTCCTCATGTCATGACTCTGGGCTTATCCCCACCGACTCCAGTTGGGGCTGGCTTGGGCTGGGCTCAGTTTCCCAGTGGCAGAAGCAAGCTCCCTCACTCCCTGTCAGCCCACCAGTGCTGGCGAGTCTCTTGAAGGACTCCTGAAGACTTGGGCTTGGCACTGGTAACCCCACGTGCCCGACTGCTCCTCTGCTCATCCTGCATGACATCGAACCGTGGGTCCTGGTGTCGATCGGTAGAGACCCCTGTGTGAAGAACAGCTGAAGAGGACTCGGGACAACGTGGGATTTGCACAGCTTTGGCTGATGGGCGTAGACATGAGTTGTTACAAGATCCATCTTTCCGCTCGGCTTGAGAGCTCCCTTGCACCTCCACGCACACCATCCTCCCGTGTCCCCGTGGGGCCCTTGCTGCCCAAAACTCTGACGTGAAGGGTCCTGTCTCTCCTCTGCCGCTGGCTGAGGGGCAGTGTGGGCATCTCCTGGGGCAGGCAGTGCCTGCCCTGGCCTGGGCGGGGGCGTTTGCTGGGGTCGGCCGGTGCACCTCCCTGCAGCGGTTTCAGCTTTGGATGCTGGAGGTTGAGCCTTGGCACAGGGCTCGGTGTCCATGCAAGTGCTTTGGGGTTTTCCGCTTGTGTGCGAGTGCTGAGCATCAGCCTCCCTGACGCATGCCTCTTGCGTTGCCCCGCCAGGTCCTCTCGAAAACGGGGGAACCGGCTGCCTTGCCACGACCGGAGAGACCAGATCCCTTGCCGGTGGCCGGCGGTGTCCCCTGGGCCGTGCAGGTAGCTTAGTGACCCCGCTGCTGCCTCGCCCTGCCCTGCAACCTGCTTCTGAGTCGTGTTCTTTCTTTCTTTGCCCGGCTCCCCACCCCGCTCCTTGCCCAAGGTAGGGAAGCCCAGCAGGAGCAAGCACAACACACTGCCCGGCGGCACCCTGCAGATCCGCTCCCTTGGCAAGGACGACCACGGCGAGTGGGAGTGCGTCGCCACCAACGTCGTCGCAAGCATTACTGCCAGCACCCACCTTACCGTCGTAGGTACGGGCAGGGCAGGGGGCGGCCGGTGGCGGGTCCCTGGGTAGGGTCCCCCAGGCAGCATGTTGGCAAGGCAGGAGACGGGGATCCTTCCTGTGAAAAACGTCTCCTTTAAATCTTATTTATCAGCGGTGCTGCCTTTTCCTGCTCTGTTATTTTGGCCACCTGCGGACACAGCTGTGCTGCTGCTATTTCTAGCAGAAATCGCAGTTGGCCTTTGCTTGGTGCAAGAGGAGTTCCCGTCGAATCACGGCTGGGAGCAGACCCCTTCCAGCCTCCTTGCCTTTGCCGGCCAGTGCGTGGTCTTGCTTCCCCTTCAACCCTTCTCTCTCCCTCTGCAGGCACAAGCCCTCATGCCCCGACCAGCGTGCACGTTGTGGTCGCCATGACCTCAGCCAACGTCTCCTGGGAGCCCGGCTACGACGGTGGATACGAGCAGACTTTCTCAGTTTGGTACGGCCCTCTGTGAGTCATCCTGGCATGCTTTGCTCTCTGCTTCTTTTCCTTCCTAGCCGACCCGAGCTTCGAGCAGCCGGGGGGGAGGAGGGTGGCGAGGGCAGCGTGTTCGGCTCGGTGCCCGCGGGCGTTGCAGGGCGGAACTCCCGTTGGGTGCCTTGGAGAGATGGGTGGTGGTGGGATCGTGTAGTTCCCGTGTTCCCTCTCCCTTCTGTGCTAGCCAGTACCTCCGTCTGCTCCAGCAGGTTTCGTTTTGCTTATGGTGCAAGGGAGATGCTTTGCATTCATGTAACTTTGCCTCTGGCATCTAATTTCAAGATAAACTGTTTATGAAGCTTAGCAGCCAGGGAGAGGGGGGGAAAATGCAACCTTTATAGAGTGCGTCCTGCAAGAGCTGTGACTAAGCAGAAATGATCTCTCCTCGCTCTGCGGCTCCCTGGTGGTGATTAAATCCCAGCTGAGTTCACGACCAGCCGCTGCGAGATGCTGGTCGGGCCTGAGCCTCCTGGGGTGCTGCTCCCATCGCTCTTGTGCCAGCCTGCACTAGCCGGTACCCAAAGCCAGTGGGTACATCCCACCTTCCCATGATGGGGTCGCCCTCGGCCCTGCTGACTCTCCCGTGGGGTAAGGGAGGGCGGAATGTAGCTGCAGCGAGGTCGGGATTTTCTTTGGGCTGTGCACTTGCTCTTGTCTTCCTCTTCTGAAGAGCTGTCCTTGGAAATGTGGAGGGGTTGGCGCCTCCCCTTCCCAGAAGGCTGGCGTTCTTCTGCCTTTCTTCTCGCTCTCTCTTTCCTTCCTTGCCTTAATTTGCCCTGATGGAGACTGATGGTGGAGTGGAGATAGGGTAGATGCTGCCTGTAATGATTTCTGCTCTGCTCCAGCCTGGGGCTGGACACTCGTGGGGTGGGGCTGGACAGTCTGTCAGGAGATGGAAAGAATAAGGAATGGAGCGAGCAGAGGGGGGAAATGAGGGAGAAAGCAGAGTGGTGCAGACCTCGCTCTGATGAAAACATCCTTGGGAAGGAGTGGTTAAACCTCTCTGCTCTGGAGATGTGGCTCACCCTGGAGGGAGGTGGCAGCTGCTGCTGCTCTTGCTGCCTGGTTCCCACCTCCTCGAGGCTCTTCCAGACCCCACACCAGGGAGTGCAGCCAGCAGCAGGGAAGGGTGTTTGCACCAAGGTTGCCTTAAGGAATTTACAGGGTGCTGTGGGGATCTGGGACAGGGAGGCAGAGACCCGTCTTGCCCTGACTGTAGGGTGTGAGCCCTGGGGGCTGTGTAGCTCCCTGGGACCAGGGATCTGGGATGGTGCTGGGTCACCTAGTGCCATCCGGAGAGCTGGCCATCTATACATTTTCCTCCCTGCTGTGGCTATGGGATGCTGGAGCAAAACATGGCTTCGCCCGCTGTGGAGTTCATGCTCTCCTTCCACTTCTGCGGTTGTTGATGCTGGAAATGCAAACCCCGCTCCCCAGGGACGGCCCGGGCCACCGCAGCATCCCGCCTGCATACGCGCCCTCCCTCAGCAAGGCTGGTCTCCGGTCCCCGGGGGCGGTTAGTGCTGCATGTACCCTCCGCTCTCCCCACCCTCAGCCCCTTGCCGTTGCGTGCCTGCCTGCAGCAGCCCTGGGGAGAATGGATGCAAAGGCGGGGGGGCGGTTAAATGCTGCAGGGAAACCCACTCCTGGTGACTGGGCTGCTCCACTGCCCTCCGTGCCTCTGCTGCAGCGGTGGGGGATCCTGGGAGCTGTAGTCCCAGCCGGAGCCGTGGTGATACAGAGGCTTTCCTGCCCGCAGCCGCTCGGTTTGGCGGAGGCACGCTGCACGTGCGTAGCGCTCCGCCGGCTGGCTTGCTTTCACAGCTTGCTGCTGCTTCTTCTGCCTCGCCTTTTGCTCCCTTTACAGCGGCGTTATTTGTCTTTGCTCCATCTTTTACTTCCTACTTGGTGGATTTACCTGGCTGTGTGCCCGTGGCTACAGATGCCCGCTTACCTATGCAGAATAGACCGACTGCAGTAATCCTTCCCAAATCCTCTGCGGACGCCACCAAAACCTGCAGCCGAGGGCTGGGACTCCCTAGAGCATCTCTCTAACACGAGCACCGATACTTGCAATATCGTTGCGGCGCGGTGGCGCTGCTTTGGGACATGGGGCTTTTTCACTGTGGCGCTTCCCGGCGGGGTTATGGCTTGTGGAGGTGGCTGCACGCTCATGTATGCTGGGGTCGCACTGGGACGGCTCTGGGAGCTTTTTTCGCCCCGGGTTTGTGGGTTAGACCCCGGCAGAAAGGCTGTGCCCTGCGCTCCCCACAAGTGCCTCTGCTGCACTGTCAAACCCTGAGTTATGCTTGGGGTTGTGCTGGCAGTCCCAGACTTGTGCAAATATGGCAAAAATGGTGATTTAGTTCAGTGTCTCTTGTGGGATTGCATGCGCAGGGCTACAGCTGAGGGAAAACGTGGCTCTGGCTCGGGAGCTGTTGAGGTATAAATGGGAACAGGGCCCATTTCTGCTCCAGCCGTCCCCTTTGCAGCACTCACTGGAGTAAAAATGTGCCAGCTTCTACTTTTGCCCGTGGGAATCTGATGGAGATAACCTCAGAGCGGGGCTGCTGGCACTGCTTTTGTCCCTGACCCTGCTGAGAGGGTGCAGGTGGTGCACGGCAGAGGGGAGGGCTGGTGGCAGTGTCCGTATGGGCCGGGGGACGGTGGGGTGGCACACCGGGACGGCACTCCGTGCCTGGCAGTTCTCGCGTGCGCCGTCCCCGAGCCAGCTCTTGGGTGGCGAGAGGCTGCCCCACGTCCATAACACATCGCTGCTGTCAAACCAAACCATTGCTCGGGAAAGCTCCATTTTTGCTCGAGAAGTTAATGCTGCCACTTTGGCCTCCCTGTCGAAGGCGCCTTCCCTGAGGATGCTCCCTTCTCTCTCGGCAGGATGAAGAGAGCCCAGTTTGGCCCCCACGACTGGCTATCTCTCCCTGTGCCAGCTGGTTCCAGTTGGCTAGTGGTGGATACCTTGGAACCAGAGACTGCGTACCAGTTCAGTGTCTTGGCTCAAAACAAGCTGGGTACCAGCTCCTTCAGTGAGGTGGTCACTGTGAACACTCTAGGTACGTCCTCCATGGGCACGAGGGGAGGAGGGGAAAGGGATTCAAGAGGTCTGTGGGGAGAAGTGGCCCCTTGTCTTGGTCCATGCGTCCTGTCTGCTGGTGACGGAGACGGTGATCAGCAGCAGTAGTTACCAGCTGCGTGGAAGTTAGTCTGTGGAGGGTCCTGGCTGGAGCTTGTAGACTTTGCTGAATGCATGAAGCTCCTGAAAGCTTGTCCTAGGAGCCAGTGTGGGAGAGTTGTACTGTACCAGTCACCTTTCAGATCTTCCTTAAGTTCAGCTGGGGTCAGGAGGTATTAATAGAGCACAAAATCACTTGTGTGCGGCTCAGAGCAAGAGCTAACACAAAGGGCCTCGTGCTCGTACCTGCCTTGGGGCTGTCTCGGGCAGAGGTGGGGGGAAGCAGGAGAATTTCTGATGCTGTGCCCCTTTTCCTGGAGTCACTGCGTCGTTAGTCGCCTGGTTTTTGGAAAGCCGCTTTTGAATCTCTGAGATAAGAAGGCACATGCCTGAGACATGCCCTGAACTCCCAGAAGGTGGGAACTGTCACTGCTGCGGTGGTCCGCCGGCCACCGATGCGGCACACGTGGGAGAGCATCCTCTGTGCTTCCGATCTCAAAGGTGTCCCTGTCCCATCTGCTCTATCTCCAGCATTCCCTGTAACAACTCCAGAGCCTCTGGTGTTGGTTACCCCACCGAGGTGCCTAACAGCCAACCGGACACAGCAAGGCGTCCTCTTGTCGTGGCTTCCTCCCGCTAACCACAGCTTCCCCATTGACCGCTACATCATGGAGTTCCGCGTCGCGGAGAGGTGGGAGATATTGGACGATGGCATCCCGGGGACCGAGAACGAGTTTTTTGCCAAGGACTTGTCCCAGGTAAGCAGGGGCTGCCCACACCATACCTCTGGTGTTGCACTTTCTGCTGCAGCTCTGGGGAAGCTTTTGGGGTGGCCCAGTCCCTGTGCTGGGGTCTTCAAGGAGCTGGGCAAGGTTGGGCGCTGCGGTGGGGGACCTGACAGATGTGTTTGGTGTTTCAGGACACCTGGTATGAGTTCCGGGTCCTGGCGGTCATGCAGGATCTCATCAGCGAACCCAGCAACGTTGCTGGCGTGTCCAGTACAGGTAAGGCGTGACTGCTTCTTCTGCCCCCAGCTGCGGGAGCATCTCTGCTTCTGCAGGTGCCTGAGCTAGAGCTCGGGTCGTGTATCACTACTTGCTTACAACAACGACGGCTGGTTTTGTGTTTTTGCCTGAGATGCTCGGGCTGCGAGCTGGGCTGATGGGCACACGGTTACGGTGGGTGTCCTGAGGGTGCTGCTGGCCCTGTGCCGCCTCCTGATGCAAATGGACGGAGTGACACTCGGAGCGGGCGAGGACAAACGGCCTCATTTAGTCCTTCCTGCGGAGTGCAGTGTTGTCGGGCGTCCGCTGGTGCAGGGAATGGCAGCGCATCTCAGCTCTGTGGGGTGCCTGGAGAGCAAAGCTCTGACCAGGTGCTGTGCAGCATGGAAATGGGAACAAAAGGTGCAGAAAGGGAAACGTAGCACTGCAGTGCAGAGTCCACGGGGAAAAACGCTTTGCAACAGGAGTCCGCAACACGCTGCGGCTCGTGCCCGTACCCTGCACCCCGGTCCAGCTCGGAGGATGCTCCTTGAGCAAGGGACAGGCGAGGGTATGTGACTGTGATGGGGGAGGCAAGGGCAGCAGGAGGAGAAGGGGATGCGGCGAACCCTGCTTTTATGGCTCTCCTGGAAAAGCAGAGGAGACACCCAGCTCTGCTGCGCGCAGGAATGCCGCGGTCTTTCTCTGCCCCCAAGTGGTGCCGGCGCGGCGTGGAGATTCTGCTTGCTGCAGGCTGCCTGCTTGCCTGCCCTTGCTCCTCTCCCGGAATTTTTCTGATGGGGGGGGGGCGGTTTGGCAATGCCTGCGGTGTGCCCCAACCCCTGGCAAGCACCCTCCCAGGCTGAAAGCCGGTGCTCCCGGTAGGCGAATGCGCGCTGACCCCGCGTGCGAGTGCGCTGGTGTGTGCAGGGTTGGCGTCCGCAAATGGCCGCAGCCGAGGCCTGCTGGTGGTTCGGATGCGCTTGCGCTTAGTGAAGGCAGGCGAGGAGGGTTCAGCGCCCGGTTTTCACTGAAGAGCTGAAGTACGTTGCGCTGATGCGCAGGGGAAAATACCTTACGCTGCTAGAGCCTGAGCTGCAGCGGGTTATTGGGCCGGGAGATAACTGCAGGTTTGCTGCAGCTGTCTGTGCTTGTACATAAATGTGTGTTTGCGTGGCGTGGGGGCTTCTTCCCTGGGGGCCCATCAGCTAAGACAAAAAGGTTTATCTGGTGCGAGGTCGCTAAATCCCTTGGCGGTGGCCTGCAGCAGCGCTGCTTTCCCCAGGTGGGCTGGGTTGGCAGCAGGGTCTTTACTTAGAGGTTATCATTCCTGGTACCGGTTGCCTTCACGCTGTGGGGTTCCCCGGGGAAGGCAGCAGGCAGGGGTGTGTGCGTAACGCCTAATGATTGTGGTTTTCCCCCAGACGTATTCCCTCAGCCTGACCTGACGGACGAGGGTCTAGCCCGCCCAGTGCTGGCTGGCATCGTTGCCACCATCTGCTTCCTGGCTGCTGCCATCCTCTTCAGCACACTCGCCGCCTGCTTCGTCAACAAGCAACGCAAACGCAAGCTCAAGCGCAAGAAAGGTGAGACCGTCCCCTGTGCGCTCCCTTCCTCCCTCCCGCCTCCTCCTCATTTCTCCTCCCTGGTTGTGTTGTGGTGGTAACCTTCTTCCCTGTCTGTCTCTTCTTCCGTCCGTGCGCGTCCTCAGGTGAAGCCCTGACTTCATCCCTCGGCTGTGCCTGAAAGCGCCCATGGTCGGGAGCGGGAGAGGCAGGGTGGGTGAAGAGGCGACAGAGAAACTAGCCTGGGATTTCCGAGGGAGCTCTCTCGCGTGGTGATAACTCCTAGAGCCGGGGGTTTAGGGCTGGGGTGTCCTCTGGGCCAGAGATGGGGGGGACCGCTCACCTCCTTGAGGTCCCCCCGGAGCTGGGCTCTCCAGCTGCTTCCTGCCCCGCTCTGCCCAACCCGGAGCGGGCAGCGCCCGATGGCCGCACTAGGCTAGCGAAGACCCCCGCAGAGGAGACCCTGCCGCTCTGCTTCCCAAAAGCTGGGACCGCAGCCACCATGCAGGAGCGGCCGGTAGGGAAAAGGGCGGCTGGGGAGCCGGAGAGGGCAGGGGAATCGGCTCCTTCTCTAGCCTGGGAGACTGCGGCAGCAGGATGGGCAGGACCCTGTGACGGGAGCTGTTTGTTGTCAGCAACCATTAAAGCACTGGAGCAATGAAACCTTGGCCTCTTGTTGAGTGTCTTTTGTTGTCTTGATGTTGAGTTTGTCTTGTCTCTGTCATGTTGCGCCTCCTTAGCGTTCTCTCTTCTTTCCCCTTTTTATTCTCTTCCAGACCCTCCTCTCTCGATAACCCACTGCAGGAAGAGTTTGGAGTCCCCGTAAGTATCTGCCTCTGATGCAGCACCAGGCTGTGAGTCTTCAAGGTGCCTCCTCCCTACAGTTGTTGCAAGGCTCAAATGGACATGTCTGACCTTGTTTGGTTGCTTCTGACGAGTTGTTTTGGGTGTTCCCTGAACTTGTGGGAACGTGACGGTTCGCGAGAGACAAACGGGCTTTGGAGCAGAAAGCAGCAGGGACAAATGCAGCAAACTTTATGCTGAGATGACCCCGTTGGATCTGTGGACATTGACTAAAGCTGGAGTTGACTGGTGGAACCCAATTACACAGCCAGCTTGAAGGGGCTCCTTAGAAGAAGAGCTAGCCTGCTGTGTATGGAGTCCTTTGTGCAAGCTCAGTGTAGTTTTTGAGTTATTCTCTGTTGGCTCTGTTTTTTCTTGGGAAATTGGGAGAATTACACCAGTATCTCTTTTCCCATGAAGAGTGCCTCGCTGAAGCCTCTTTCTACATGTGCCCAAAGACGGTGGGTCGTGGTGCTGTGCTAGCCACAGCTCCTGCAGAGCCCATCAAAAGCACGTATAGCCGCTAATCAGCGGGACCATCGGGAAGAGCATCTTCCCTGACGGGAGTGCAGGAGTCTGAGATGTGGATACCTCATGGATGGCTCCTGGACTGTTGCAAAATGTGCTGGTGGATCTTAGTCTTGCTTTTTGTGGTTCATTCACTGCACTGAAATAACCTGCACCATCTCTGTTGAATCTGCTACCTTTTGCCCTGCAATCCTGTTTGTCTGAGGCTTTCTGGATAGGGATGAGTGAACTATTTTGATGCTCTCTGCCTTTTGAGGCACTCAGCCTTAAATTTGAGTGCTGAGAGCAGGGGAAAAGTTGGTTTGGAATGATCTGTCAGCATCTCCAAGTGAGATGCCGTGCTCTGTAGGAGGGGATGCTTTCCTGACATCCCTTCTCTTGGGGGCTTTCCTGGGTGTGGGTAGCTCAGGTGAACATAGAAAATTTCTGAACGAGTTGGAAGTGAGTTCTGGATCTTGTCTTTTGTCCTGCTGGGGCCATGGAGCTTGTTGCAAGGCTCCAAGGCATTGGCGTGAGCTGCCTGCCCTGGCGAGGAGGCCAAGTGTGCTGAGCTCCGCTCCTGAGGAGCGGGGATGATGTGCTCTGCTGCTCGTCCTCTGGCCTTCGCAGTGGCTGGGCAAGGCTCTGCTGTCCTGGTTAGCGCCCCCCAAATTTCTCCCGGCGGTTCCTCCTTTGAGAGCTGGTAGCCCTTTGTTTGCCAGATACCGCCGGTGGTTCTTCTGGGCAAGACGACCTTGTTTCTCCTCTGGGTGACTGTCCCCTCTCTCGGTTTTTCTCCCCTGTGGTCCAGGTTGTCTTCCGGCAAGGTGAGTCCTGAGAGCATCCGCACACTCCGTCCCCCCTCGGAGTCCTCTGATGACCAGGGCCCCCAGGCCAAGCGGATGCTGAGCCCCACCAAGGAGAAAGAGCTCTCTCTTTACAAGAAAACCAAGCGAGCCATCAGCAGCAAGAAGTACAGCGTCTCCAAGGCGGAGGCCGAAGCCGAGGCCACCACCCCCATCGAGCTCATCAGCCGCGGGCCGGACGGCCGCTTCGTCATGGACCCGGCGGAGATGGAGCCCTCCCTGAAGACGCGGCGGATCGAGGGCTTCCCCTTCGTGGAGGAGACGGACATGTACCCCGAGTTCAGGCAGTCGGACGAGGAGAACGACGACCCCGTCGTCCCCGCCTCTGTCACCGCCCTGAAAGCCCAGCTCACCCCTCTCTCCTCCAGCCAGGAGTCCTACCTTCAGCCACCAGCATACAGCCCCCGGTTCCACCGGGCGCTGGAGGGTCCCGGCGCCCTGCAGGCCACCGGCCAGGCCCGCCCGCCGGCCCCCCGGGCTTTCCACCACCAGTTTTACGGTTACCTCAGCAGCAGCAGCCCCGGGGAGGTGGACCCGCCGCCCTTCTACATGCCAGAAGTCAGCCCGCTGAGCTCGGTCATGTCCTCCCCGCCGCTGCCCCCCGAGGGGCCCTTCGGACACCCCACCATCCCTGAGGAGAACGGGGAGAACGCCTCCAACAGCACGCTGCCCCTGGCCCAGACCCCCACGGGGGGCCGGTCCCCCGAGCCCTGGGGCAGGGCCGAGTTCCCCTTCGGCAGCCTGGAGCCGGCCCCCGCGCCGTTCCCCCACCAGCTCCAGCCCTGCGAGGCGGCCGAGGGCACCCAGCCCACCGGCTGCCTTCCTCGGGGGCCACCCCCCTCCTCCCTCCAGGTGGTCCCCGCGTCCTACCCGGGCATTCTGCCCCTGGAGGCACCAAAGAGCTGGACCGGCAAGTCACCCGGCAGGGGCCAACCCTCTGTGCCCACCACCACCAAGTGGCAGGACAAACCTATGCAACCCATGGGATGTCAAGGGCAGCTAAGACATACCAGCCAAGGTATGGGCATACCCGTGTTGCCTTACCACGAACCGTCCGAGCCCGTCGGCCCCAGCGGCACAAGCACATTCAGCCTGGACACCAGGTGGTACGAGCCCCAACCCCGACCTCGGCCCAGCCCTCGGCAGGTCAGGAGGGCTGAGCCCAGTTTACATCAGGTGGTGCTACAGCCTTCGAGGCTTTCTCCTCTGACCCAAAGCCCCCTCAGCTCCCGCAACAGCTCCCCGGAGTTGACCGCCCGTGCCCGGCCCCGGCCCGGCCTCATCCAGCAGGCGGAGGTGTCGGAGATCACCCTGCAGCCCCCCGCGGCGGTCAGCTTCTCCCGCAAGTCCACGCCGTCGACGGGATCCCCTGCGCCGAGCAGCCGGGGAGGCAGCCCCAGCTACCGACCTTCCACCGCCTTCACGCCTCTGGCCACCGGCTACTCCGGCTCCCAGGGCTCCTCCCTGCCCGTGGACACCATGGATGTTTTTGGAGACATCCCCTCTCCAAGGACGGCCGGCGAGGAGATTCTCCAACCGGAGCAGACATCCACCACGGTAGCCACTACGGGGTAAGTGTGTGAGCCCCATGGTGCCCCCCCGGCCCCCTCC
>VZTL01014213.1:0-13483 GCA_013400535.1 Scopus umbretta
GATTCAGGTCTGGGCCCTTGAAGTGTTAAATGTGCCTAAGTACTAATCAGTGAATATTTAGGTCATGGAGGACTGAGACTGGAGAAAGACTGAACATTACTGACAGCTGGTGATTTTTATGTTGGTAATAGCGGACTGGAGAATATCTTCTATCTAGTAGTAACACTACATTTTGCGTTTCTAATTGTACTTTCTGTTCTGTTTGTGTTCTTAGTTGCATTTATGTGTCTCTGCAAGAGGTGAGGTGTGCAGTGGGTCTCTAAATGGACTTTGTGGAACTATTGTGTCTTTCTTCATGTCCTACAGCCCTAGTTGGAGTTGATTTCCTAATAGTAGATGGTTTGAAGATTAACTACGGGTAATTTTTCTTCCTTTTTGAGGCAATGCTTACAAAACTCAGTGTTTTACCAACTTTCTGCAGGGGTCTAACCCATAAACTACTTCTCGACCATATGGGTAGGCCCAGCTCTGAAAACTGTAGGTGAGTGCACATTACGTGCTGTAATTGTAGTCCTGTGAGCAGTCCTCCTGAAATCCATGGGATTGCTCGTGCATCTGGCCATGTCCACATTCAGGCTTGAAAACTTTTAATTTAGCATCCTGGGTAAGGTCTGCAAGAGTCAGGTCTGGTCTGTTGTGTCTTCTCTCTGCTCTGCGCCAGACACACCCTAGAAGCTCAGTCTCACCGTGCTTGCCTGTCTGCAACTGTACCTGTATGAAACAGTTCTCAGGGAGACTTTTCATCCAAGCACAGACATGCTAATACAGCTGGAAAAGAAAAGAAGTCGAATTACTACAGAATTTTTAATAGTGTTGTGAGAAGGGCTGGGTGCCAGCGGTTTGGAGAAGAATCCACTGAATAAAGCTTACTGAAAATGCTATGTTAATAAGACTTCTTTTCTTTTATGGTTACTGTGTGTATTTACATGGGAAAACCAGGGTGGAAATCAGTGAGGGACACTGAAACACTTGCTGCTTTAGCAAAAAAATGGCCATGTTTTTGAAAGGGTAAGATTCAGTTTTGAAAATAGGTTCATTTCATGCCTTTGATCATGGTGCTAAAATTTGTAACTTGTCATTCAGTGAAAATAATTCTTGGTAAGTAATTTTTTTTTTCTTATCATTGGACTTCCTTATCATTGGTGTTTCTGATTAGTTTCTTGTCTGCTTCAGGAGAGGATTATCTGTATTTTGCAATGCATTGGGTTTTCTGCTTGGCATTGTTGAGAATTGCTCAAACTACACTATTATCATCCATGTTCATAGGAAATGAAAAACAACTCTAGTATAGGTATAAACCCTGAGTAGCCCCCACACCCCCCGCATTCATGATTAGGAAGCTAAGTAAAATGTCAAGGAGAGATAGGCAAACATTCCCATTAATATGGTATTTCATCCCGGTTTCTTATATTACTGAGGAAGTGGAATTACATGCTTTTTTAAACTTTAAGGTAAAAATAGATAGCATATACTTTGCTGTATACATTTAACATTCGTGTCTTCCTACTTGCGTAATAGTTTTGTTTGGCATTGGTTTTTAGCATGGGTAGATCAAGGCAGGTGCATTGCAGGTGACATTAAATGGTGGCGTCTTTGCAATTGAGTGAGACAAAATGTCCACAAAATTCAAATGTGGCTGTATCTAGAGCTCTTGGAAAGTACAGCAATTTGGACAAATGTTCATTTTTATGTTGCGGTACGGTGAGAGAAGACTAAGAGAATATTTCAAAGTAGGGAAAATCCTGGAGTTTTTTCTTCATCCCTATGTACTTGGAAACTGACTAAAGAGCTCTCTCAAGTAGTATGTGAATCTGTTTATTAAATTAATGTGAAATAGGTTTATTTCTAAACCTCTTAATTAGATTTAGAGGGACATGCAAGTCTTTCAGGCTATGCATTTGCTGCCAGTTTGAAGCATGCCCAGAGAGAAGGGATGAACTCCGTGGGGTCAGGCAGCAATGTGGTATGCTGGGTGGTTTGGGTCAGAGTGCTAGCAGGTAAGTGATGGAGAGAAAGTTGTCTTGACCTTTAAAGAAAAAGAAATTGAAAAAGGTCAGAAGAAAAGTGTTTAAGAAAATGAAGCTATGTGTATTGGGAACTTGCTACAGACACATTTTCTGCTTGAAACAGTGGTGTCCAACGTGGATTAACCTTTTGGCTCAGTTACTGAATGGAGCAAATAGAGGAAAAACAGTATAATGTGCTCTCTTCCTTGACTTCAGCTTCATTTAAAAAAAAAAAATTTTTCTACAATATGTTGTCTCCATGGTGTTGCTTATGCTTTTAAGGATTTCTTCAGAATAACTGATTGAGAGCCTGTACTTAAAGTGGGTAGTGTTTCCATCCTTGCATATTGTGTTTATGGATCAAAACCCATAGTTCAAGGGACAAAAAGACAGTTGTGCTGTGCAAATTAAGAGTAGTCCTGCTGAAAGCAATGGCATCTGCCCTCCTACCCCCATTCCCATGATCTACAGCACGTGCCCGTGTGGTGTGTATGGAGCTCAGCTGAGGAAAGCAGAGAAAGGGAAAGTGGGGACCAAGAACACAAGTTTAACATCCCACCAACTTATCAATGTGGTGTCAATGGCTTCAGCGGTGAGGCAAAAAGAAGACATTACATCTACTGGTGGGAGAATAATTCTTCTGATGGATATGGATAGATCCATTGGTACATGTAAAGTAGCTGCCAGTAATACTGTAAGTCATAATTAGGGGAAAAAATAGAAGTGTATTCAGTATGTGAAATGCAAGAGGTGTGACCATTGGTTCTCTTTAATGTAGAGGAAGTTTGCCATCAGCAAAAAGGAGTATCTTAGACAGGACCTGCAATAGATGAAATTGGCAGGGCTAGCTAGTAGTTACTACAGGGCTTCTGGCTGCAAATTGCATGATTGCGATAGCCCGAAGCAGGTTCCGTGCTGCCAGATCTGCCAAGTTTATGGGTTAAAATTTTGACAAGGGAAGTCAAAACAGAGGAAGAATTCAGATGTATCTTTTGGAGAGATGAGTTAAAAATACCTTTGCCACGAGTTTACTTGTAATAATAATAATAATGAGAATTAGACTGGTATGAGTGAACGGACTAATGATAGCCACCTAAGGATACCAGATTTCATATGTTTTCATTAAGCCCTGGACGATCCAGTTCCCTTTATGATGATTTTTGCACCTAAGTACTTACTATTTCTCAACATAGCAATGTGTAATGTAGACAACTGGGTTTTGCAAATCAGTACTGTTGTTTCATGCAATGATAAAATATTCCTTTCTTGTTTATCATTCACTGATCATACATACCATTATTAATACTTTCTTTGGTGGTATAGATTACATTCCTTTCAAGCTTGGTAATTACATCATCTTCAGTGTGTGGTAAAATTTAAGCTATTGTCCACCTGGTGACGACTGTCTGCGGATGAATAGCTGCATTCTCTGGTACTCAAACTCACTCCAATTCATCTGTGAAGAGTTGGATTTTGGATGTTAATTACCCAGAGAAATCAGCAATTGGTTTAAAGCATTGTTAGGGACAAAGCAAAGAATAAATAGCTTCTGCAAAATACAGCATTGTGAATGGTACTGATACTATCTGCTATAATTTGTCTGTCCATCTTTGAAAGCACTGTGCAGAAAAATGAGCTTAGATTTTGAGATAATTACCTGTAGTGAATATGAATACTAGCCTATTTCTTCCTTGATATTAAAAGACAAAAGAAAAATTCATTGTGCTTCTGTAAAAATAAACAAACAAAACCAAGCTAATTAAAACTTGGCCTGACTCTTGCAGTCCTTCTCAAAAGCGTCATTGATTTCAGTATTTATGTTCATGGTTTTGTGCTATACAGGAAGTGTTGGCAAGGTGGAGAACGGGTGCTCAGAACCATGCTGAAGTAAACTGCATGTTGGAACAAGTTTGGGAGTCAATTTATGTTTTGTATATATATATGGACAGTTTTATATATATATATGCACATACAGTATGCTATGGTACAAAAGCAAGGAATTCAGCGCACACATTTATTCTGATAGTGAGAAAGGAGATGAAGGCACGTATAAGATATGTCATGTTGTGCTGCTAATGAATGCATTCTTGCTTAAGACATTTTCTAACACAATAACGACTTCAAAAGTTTGTTCATCAAAGAAATGCATGTGAATGGTTGTGTGACACATGCAAGATCTTTAAACCAATTTTACTGTTACCCTTTATGTTTAATAGCCAAAGATTAGGGGCTGAATTATTTAGGAATACCTTTCTACCAAACCACCTTCCTACCCACATTGTCTTGCTTAATCTAATCTGCTCCCTTATCCAAGTAATGTGGATTTAGAAATAACAAAATGTTGATTCTCTTTGTGGGTGAGTGCTGCTAATGGGAGTTTTATTTTGGCTTAATGAGACTTCCCTCTGTTAAGTTCTTAAAAGAAATTACCATTTTTATTGGAAAACAGAATTTTGAAAAATCTTCAGGGATGATTTCCACCCCCACCTCCCAATTTTAGCCTGAGTCAAGTGAGAAAAAAGGATTAAACGTGGCTTCTGCAGTGTGAGATACAGAATCCTTTTGTGCTGTTAGACCTTGGATCTGTCCTCAGGTAGCCTGAAAATGTTAATTGAATTGAAGTAGTTAAGGACCAGTACTGGCCTTTGATACGCTCCTATTGAAGTCTGGGGGTTTTGGGGGTGTGGGGTTTTTTTTTCTGTTTGTTTGTTGTTTTGTTTTTTTTTTTTTGTCCTAAATTAAGGAACACGCTAAAGCAAAATCAAAATTTTAACCTTTTAAGAATCCAGGAGTGCAAATCAAATTATGGCAGAACATTAAGTTACCATCTATCAGCTTAGATCCTCAGTGGTAAACGTGTGAGCTCTTAGCCTGCCTCAATTTTGAGACAAAATGTGTCAGTTTGAAGTTTCTTGTTCTCTGTGATTGCACAGGCAATGATGGCAGGTTTTCTGAGGAGGCAGTAATTTGCTAAGCTGCAGTAACCACGGGTGCCGAGTTGATCTGAATTACGCTGGTGCTGCATCCCTTCCACCTGGAGTCGGAGGCAGAGGGGGAAAGGAAGACACTTGTTTTTCTTGGTGTTAAATGTTTACAGGCATTCTTCTCATTGCTTGTCAACTTCTGGAGTGCTTATTGCTGATAGCCATCTTAAGATGCAATGTCAGGTGCAATATGGATTTGTACCTAATGAAAAAGTCAATACCACGCTGGGGTGACTGTCTGCGTCTCTGTAAAATGATGCAAAGTTCGATCTGTAAGCAATTAAAATACTAATTTCTGCAGTCATCTTGCAAGGCAAAATAAAGGCTATCAAGGAAGGTTAAACAGGAACAGAATATTTCTAGTTGTTTCTGGTTCTTACCTACTTGTGCTCTTCTGTTAGTCACAGGTTGACCTTCCTTCTCCTCAATTTGATACGCTGTTACAACTCACAATTACTACTGTTTGACACTGTTGCTTTCATTGTAACATCTGAGTGTTACCAACGCATGGTCTGCTTATTCCAGAGAGTTCCCAACTTTCTGGGACTCCAACTTTCTGCCTTAAACCAGGAAAAATTAGATGTGGGGAGCAGGGAAAATTACCTTCAATTCAATCTGAAGTAAATTTCTAGACCTCTTCACTCCAAATTCTCCCTGCCGTTACTATTGACCCCAGATCACAGGGAGGACCATGCAGCCAAGTGCTTTCTCTGTGGATCCATTCTTCCCTCCCCAGCAGAGCCCAAGCTCTTTTAAGTGTTTCAGAATGAGTCAAACAAGGTAGGAGTAAGAGTCCTGACTCTGTCCTCTATGCTTGCTGCTGCAAATGTGCCAAAGGGATGGGTTGCAATGTGTACCTAGTGTGTTTGGGTTTGCTTAAAAAGGCTTATGCAAGTTCTGCTCCTATGGCTTTGCTCTTAGTAGATTTTGATTCCCAAGGGCAGGGCTTTCCAGTCTTTTATCTGTCTGTAAAATGTCATTGAGCGTCTATGGTGTGGTGTAAATAATAATGGTAATGATGGTCTTGCAATGTGGTATATTTCCCTGGGGAGAGCAGAGACTCCTGCCCTACCATTCCATGTCCCTGATGTCCAGATGGTGGTGACTCTTAACAGACTGTTTTCATCTTCTTCGAACACCAAAACTACTTGATTTGGCAGCCTTTGCCACTTCATATGCAGTCATTATGAATCCTGCAATCTGCCTTTCAGGTGATTTTTTTGATATTTAAAATTTTTTTTTTTTCCCCCAAATGTCAAAGGCCAGTAATTTTAGTTTAACATTATAATCTGTATTTCCAACAGATTGTTGAGTGGATTGGAATTTTGTGCTGTTAAATGTAATAGCGATTTAAGTTCTTTGTTGAAAGAAATTAATGTATTGTTATGACCTCTGCTTTTATATTTCTAATTCTGAAAATGTTTTGAAATAAAATACATCTTACTGTATAGAGGAATGAGGAACCCCAGTGTATAATACAGTTTCGAATATGTGATAAATTGAATTTTAGTTGCTATGAAAAAGTTTTAATAGTTTTCATGGCTAGAATGAATTATTTAGCTGTAATCTAACCATTGTAATTCCATCATCAGATGAGATCAGTGAACTGATACATTTGGGGAACATCTCTGGTTGGGTCACTTGTTTTGAAAACTGCACGTACTTTGTATATGCTATGCATTCTGGCATTCAAATATTATTTAATGCTTTTAGATGACATGTACAGAATTCTGATATTACTAAAACATATATTGGGTGTCCACTAAATTAAACTTGTCAGTGCAGAAAGAACCAATCATTAACACACTTAATCTTTGTTACACTGAAGCCAGTCACACTTTTATCAAATGCATCTCCTTGTTTCAGGAGATAGAAGGTTAATGTAGTGTTTCTGTGCTGTATATGCTTACACTCTATACTTTTTATTTAACATAGACCTGTTGCAAGGCATGTTGCCTTTTTGTGCATCTGAGAATCCAAAACTGGCTGCTTTGTGGGGAGGAAAAAGTATATGTTCAGTTAAAGAATGGTTTTCCTAGATACCTGGTTAGGAAAACAAGGCTGTAGAAGTTGTGTTCCTGTATCTAGCCACATGGAAAAGTTGCACCACGGTGAGAAAGAAGTAGTCCACTCTAATCTGTGAACAGAAAAATCAGAGAGATTAACTAGAATTTTTTCCATTTGCCTCTAGTTATGTTCTGATCATCCTGTAAGCAGCTATGGATCTTGCAGTGAACATAATACAGGATTCTTCCTGATCATTAATGCAAATGAGCTTTTAAATTAAAAACCACCTTTAAGCTATTATTTTACTTGATGGTGATGGTTTTTCCTCTGCCACAGTCCATAATAAAACCTGACCAGAGTTCTTCCATTTTGAGAGCACAGCTTCAGCTAAGGCAACCTAGAGATCACAGTTGGTCACTCTTGAGTTTGCTCCTGCAGCGTGTCTGCAGGATGGCCAAGAGGCTGAGGCAGGAGTGCGGAGAGGGACTGCTGAGCAGGACAACGTGAGTAGCAAAGCTGGGCTGTGTATGCTAGCAGTGCCTTGGCTCAACCCTAAAAACCGCCTGCACCTGCAGTCTTCCTGTTTGGGTTTCTCCAGAAAGAACTGTCACTCCCTAACAAGGGAGGTGGGAACATATGGCTAATGCAGGCTTTGCATATATTTATGAATGCCAGATTTGGATCTGGGCAGGCAGTGAAGTCTAAACCCTGAGCATCTCCTAATTACCCTCAGATTATTTATGAGCAGGATAACACGGCTTAAGACACATTCTAACTTTGGTGACAGTCATCCTGTATTGGGGAGGGGGAGTGTTACTCATCATGCAAAAGCAGACCTCTGGTGCCCCAGGTCTAGAGTGCTGGGTGGATAAGTCCCTGTACGGCAAGTCAATGTCACTTGCAAAGCAGAGCAAGGTGGGCTGGATCAAGCATAAGGGCATAATCAGACTTTATTGAAATTCATATATGCATGTGCTTTATTGTTTTTTGGGGAGTGGTTTGTTTTGTTTTGGGGTTTTTGGGGAGGGCTTTGGAGGGCTCACAGTGTTTGCTGACACTGAGCAGTGTGCTGCCAAGGAAGCAGAAAGTGCACTAGGGAATTTGGAGTTGTCCTAGTATTGTTATTTTAATGTTTATTGATTGATGCTAACTCGGGTGCTCACTTCAGGTGTAAAGATACCGCTCTAAAAGGTGTCTCATTCACCTCCTTGTGATGTGACGTTTGCAACAGTTAAGGCTAGCTGAAGGCAATATACAATAACATATCTGAAAAAACCCAAACCAAAAATCATTTATCCATAACCCATTCTAAGGAACTGATAAAATTGTGATGATATAAAGAAATTATACTTTCACTGTTGATGATTGTAAGAGATCAGAATTATAAATTCATTACAAGTGTCATTCATTATCTGAAATAATCTTGTAATGATCTTTTTTTAACTGTTTTTCATCTACTATGAAAATTCATACATTTTTCTTAATAACATCTAAATTTCTGGAATCACTTTTATTCTTAAATCCTTCTATTATTCCCAGTCATCCTTTCTCCTTAGTAACGCAGCTTTGCCAGCAAGCGTGCATTGTATATGTTAAGTTTTCTCCATCAGTAAAAGGACAACATGGAAAAATGATGCAAAAATTTCATGAAAACCAGTAATTACTGAAACAGTGGCTGCTATACAGTAAATGCTATTTTATGCAATAGAATTTTAAACACAAATATTCAGGTATGTCCTGTGCAAGTAACGTGGTTCATAATTATCTTTATTAGCTATACATTTATATTTGAAAATGCTAGTTGCCAGTTACATTTCATGTAAAGATAGATGAAGCTCTTTATTAGTTTATTTCAGGATTGATAACTATCACCTAAGCAAGAGAAAATGTATACTATTTTCAAAGTATTAATTTGAATACCTGTTTTGGGTTAATGATCTGATTCTGAAATGGTTGCATGTTTATATTCATCTTGAGCTTCAGATTTCTTCGAAATTTCTTTAAAATCGTTACTGGTAGAGTTATAATCTGATTTTGAGATGAAGTATGATGTTTTTTCTTTAGGATGAAGATTCAGCACTCAGTCACAAGGATTTTATTGTTTGTGATTTGTAACTGTTGTCCCAAATAATCACCTAGGTGCTTACAAAATGTCCTTGTTTTCACATCTTGTAGTTACTGATTTGATGAAAGCACAATTATAGATAACAGGAGAGATGAAATGGTTGCTACAGATACAATAAATTAACTAGGGTTTTGATGGGAAAACTAATAATAGTTCCATTTACTGCCGCTTTTTTGTGTAGTCCGTGTTACAGGCCTTTGAGCTGGTGTTACTTTCTTCAGAGCTCGCCAGGCTGAAAAAAATATAAAGGATGCTTTATACTATTCTGTGTCCGCTCTGGGGTCCAAAATACTGGAGGCGGTTCAGTGGTTTTCAGTCTCTTCCAATTTATTTATCTGTGTGTTGTTTCTGTGGAACACCTTTAACCTTTCCAGGTTCTTTTTCCTGCTCTTGCTTTAGTCCTTAGAGACTGTGAATCACAGAGTAAAGAAGCATTGATCTAGGCTAAGAAGATGTTAGTGCAGAGGAAATAATGCTTTGCTCTTGGTTCCTCCATCTGGAAAGTGCAGAAATATGCTTGCATATTCCCTTGGAGTTGGAAGCAGTGTGAAGTTTGACATCGGGAGCACCCCATATAAAGCACCTGTAGAATAACCTGGCAGACTTTTATCTGCTGCACAAGTCTCTGGTGGAAGCTGCGTGCAGAGCCTGAGGCTGCGTAGGTGGTGGTAAGGATTGTGTCTCAGTGTTGTACAGGCTTTCAAAGGCTTCTCTAAACTCCAGTTACTGTTGTGGCCCTGTGTGGTGCTTGATTTTCCAATATGCAGCAGAGGGTAGCACAGTGACCTGTTTGCTCCTCTCTGGTTCCTGCCCATGTTCAACCATGTCAGACAGAAATAAATTGTTTTCTTCTGACTGCTTTTCTCGATGAAGTGTTTTTTTTATTGAGAAAGAACGATTTACATTGTTCTTTCATTATATTTGTATTAAATAGGACAAAAAAAAGTTCTTTTGTTATTTAGATGTTATACCATTATATGTGTGTCTATCCTTGAAGATATTCAAACCAGGTCCTGAGCAACCTGCTCTACATGACCCTGCTTGGAGCAGAGGGGTTGGACTAGACAATATCCAGAAGTCCCTTCCAACCTCTAAGGCTCTGCAACTTGGTCATTTTCTGTAGAGGCAGTAAGTTTCAAGTAGGGAGGTACCAAGCAGCACTAGGAGCTGAAATATGTTCTCCTTTAATGATTCTGAACTACTGGAAATTCACTACTGAGAAATTTTCCTGTATTTTGCAATGTGCGCCTCTGCTACCAAAATAATCTATCCGTGTAAAAATACTCATTATGTTTTTCAATATTGAAATTGATTTTTCTTAACTTCTACAGTATGGAGTGACAGCACATTGTGGTAGCACAGAAATGCTAGGCCTCCCCTGCAAAGCTCAGTTCCATAGCAAAAAATCTGAGCTCAGTTTTACCTGCTTTTATTTAGTACCTAAGTAGACTTTTATATGAGCAGAGGGTAATTATTGGTTTGCTAAAACTAATAAAACAATTCAAGATTAAAAAAGAAAGACCATTGTTTGGGACACTGTTGGATATGCATTGTATTGTCATTAAATCTTAAGCAAAGGATAACTTTTGCTCTCCTTATTGGTTAAATGAGGGTTTACTCATTGTAATGTGTGCATTAACAAGATTCACAAGCACATCAACTGAGCAGTGTGAGAGAGTCTTGCATGGTGCTTTTGTCATTAGCAAAAAAAACTTAATAAGCTTCTAGTGAAAGGAGAAATGAAGCACATGAAGCTTTTTGTTACGACACAATTTTAAATGAGGGCTGGAATCTTGCTTATGGGGACTAGCATCTGACTGTTTCTAGCCTTTGTGTAGAATAGTCTTTTAAATCACTGGAAGGTGGGCAGTGTAATGCTTCTTCCCCCCCCGGCCCAACCAATTCTGGGAACTGCAGATCTGCTGTCTTCCTCTTTGTTCTTGGGAGAGAATCCCCAAGACAGTAAATCACCCAGATGCAGGTAACCTGAAAAGGAACAAATTGAAATGGCTTTGGCTGGGATAATTTGTTTGTGTCTAACTGGTATTAAATCTTGTTAGGTTTTTACAGTAATGGATTGCTCTGCTGTTGTGATTCCTGTGTTAAAGCAGTACAGATGTGAAGTCCCAGAAGTGTTATTAGCTTGAAATATGTTCTTTGATTTGCATAATCAGTGTAATTATAAATCAGGACTCTTTCATCATAATGAAAAACCTGTTACCTGTCAAGGCAAAAAGTAAAAAACAAAGGGGGGAAAAAAAAAAAACAAAGCTCTGTGCTCATCTAAAGAGGAAAATCTCAGGAATGCCGAGTAATGGTTCTGCCTGCATCCCTTCATCAGGGATCCAGCGTGCGTATCTTCCCAGAGGAGGGGCCATGTTGCAGGCATCTGGTGTCAGTGAGGGCTCTGAGGTTGCCAGATAGACAAAACAATAGCTTTAACTTTGGAAAACCATGGTGAAAATGCATTTGTAGTTACAGCTACATACTGTACTTTGCCCACAGTGGCCTTTCAGCTGGTATATGAGGACACTGTGTATAGGAATCAAAAACAGTGTTGTATGGGTGTTCCCTTCTGGAGGACCAGAGGTGGTCCCTGGGTAAGCACCCTCATGTTGTGCAAGAAACATCCAGGCTAAATCTGGAGGCCACAGTTAAACTGACTTATAACCAGAAAAAAATGGCATGAGAAAGCAGTTTGAACTGTGAAGATGAAGAGGGAGGGAAAGGTAAGTTGAAACACTGCTGCTCTGCTGCAGGACACTGCAGTAATGGTATGTGGGACCCAAACTGTGAGTCAGAGAAGTGCCCCTTCTTGTCACCTTTCTAGAACAGGAAGTATGATGGTAAAATTGTGATAAGAAATGCTTGTCTATCAATAAGACTAATTTTAGTCCGTGTCAAGCACTTACCTTAATTTTTTTTCTCAGGGCATATTATCTGCCCAATACTATCTAGTACCACTGAATTTTTTTGTAATAACAAATCAAGAATAAATTAGGGAGAGGGGAGCATTATCTTCCATCTTCAACAAATCTTTCTGCAAAAGAGAAAAACAAAGCAAGACAAGATTTTCTGGATTAATGAATTCTGAGTTTCGTTATAATTGTAATGAAATATATGAATGAAATCCAGTTCTTCCTCCCTCTTCTAAATTAGGCACCTGCAACAACTTAAGCTGGACTTTTGCAATCTGGGCATTGCCTGCTGCAGGAATTAGGTCTGAAATCTAGTGCTGAAGTTAAACAAGTTGCTGTGCACTTCAGAACGCAAAATAAGACAAGACTAATATGCACCAAACAGATGAGTCTGGCTGCTCTTCTCTTCTTGCCTACCTTTCTGTTGTAGAGGAATGGCGTTTGACATCCCAACTTGATGGCCACATCTCATGATGTGCGCTGTGAGCAGTACTGCTGGCAGGGTGTTTGTCACCTGCAGTGTCAGGCTGGCTGGCATCTGCCCCAGGCTGCTTCTCCTCTACTTTGTCACTCTTTAAGCCTCAATCTTTATACATCATTTAACCTGCTTTCCTTACTAGATAAAAGAGTCTCAGGGGTTTTTTTCCTTCTGCATTTGATCTTGGTGTCGCAACAAGTTACTGTGCTTATTATTTTAGCCTAGAGTAATTCAGTTATGCCATTTGGGGGGAAGAGTCAGCTAAATGCTTCCTTCAGAAGAATGAAGTTTTTGTATCCTGTCCATTTTACTTCATTAAATCATAAAAGTTCATAACTCTGCCTTCCAGTTGTGGAGATTTTGTGTTCAGTATCTCCCAATGTTTACTCCCTCTATGCCTATATGAAAAGCAGGCTGAGTGTAAATTTGGGGAAAACTATAGCTAAATGTAAGAACTGACTTACCAGTGAATAGTCTCCAACACTACAATCAGAGATTAAACATGTTGTTTAAATTGAAAATCTATTTCCTGCATCTCTTGCATGAATGTCGCTTGAGGCTTGAAATTGTGTTGCCAAAGTTTGGGACCAGATCTGGTAAGATGCATCCAAATTCTGAGATCGGATAGAAATGCTATTGCACTGAAAAAGTTACTGGCAGCTGCCTTTGTCAGATACAGCTGGGGAGATGAAAGTTAAGGGCAGGCTGATGCTCTCTGGATATGTACAAAATATAAGCAAAATAAGAAAGAATTACTTTGGCACACATTTCTCGTGAAATAACAGGAAAGAGCTTAAGAGTTTTCACTTAGCTAATGTGGAGAAGCACATATTTTAACGGTGGCATCGGTCACATCATTGACTGTGTAGTCTATTATTGTAGCTCAGATAGCAGTATTATGGACACAGGAACAGAAATCGGAGCTAGAAATAAAAATATTTTAATTAAGCCACAAGAGAGGACAC
>VZTL01014213.1:13535-45720 GCA_013400535.1 Scopus umbretta
AACCCGACCCCCCCCCCCCCCCCAAATCCATCAGCCCCACCTAAACTCCAGTACAGTTTAAATTAAATTCACTTACAAGTTTATTAGCCAAGCGATAATTATATGTGGAGTTTTCCACTCCTGGGACTTGCACTCACCCAGCACTTGGATGATGGTGGTACATGGTTAGGAGCTGCTTCCCTGCAACCCTTCGTCCTCTAAATGAGATGGGCTGAGGCTGGGAGGTGTCCCCAGGGTGTGAGTGTGGGAGAGTTGGGCACCTTCCTACGGAGATGTTTTGGTACAATTCAGATGTTTGGGCGACACTCTTGTGGCTGAAGGGAGGTTGGGGCTGTGCAGTGTGGCCAGCCATGCCCTCAGTGTCTATGCAGGTGTTAACAGAGGGCTCAGTTCGGTTTAAAAAGACAACAGTTTTGTTGTGTTTTTTTTCATGTCACTAATAACCTCAGGAGAAGAAGGTAAGCGATTGCTGACTGTGATACCACATCCTGTTTCGTTCAGGAAAAGAAAATAGTTTTGTTTCAGGGCTTTAATGTGTCTATTGTTAGTCCTGATGGAAAACGTATTCTGTGGTGCTTTACTTTGGTTTCTTTCTCATTTTCCTGGTAAGTGGGCACATTTTTATTCTGTTTAAGACTTCTCAGTATGATTTTTCTGGTCACTACTTCCACTCCTACAGCTCCCTTGGAATCGCATGGGTTGGGAGCTGGTCCTTGCTCCCTTCCAGCTGCTGTTTTTTTCCTTTTGCCTCATTTTTGGCAAGAATCAGCTTGTCAGCCTGCTATAAAATAATAAATATCATTTTTTTGCTAAGGAAAAATTACCCTTCATACAGTTAATGCTAGATTCTGCCTTTTTGTCCTGGAAAGTAGTTTAAATTTTCTCTGACAGCGGCGAGTTGAGTTGGTCCTGTATTACATCTCGGCAAGTATTATTATTCCCACTTCAGCGAGAATGTGGAATACCTGAACGGTCTTTTAAAGAGAACTTGCTTGTTGCCTGTGGATGGTGTGGTGGCCAGTTGTATTTGGAGCAATATAAAAAGCCCAAAACTAGAAGTGAGTGCCTGCTTGATTTTTTTGTCTGTTTTTTTAACTTGCACCAGTGTGGGGTTATGTGTGATGACTTTCTAGCAGCAGATTTCTAAGATGCAGTTGTGTTTCTGCCTTTTCTTTACCTTGTCATGTAATAAGTATAAAGATCTCAGCAGGAATCAGATAGGCTCAAACATGACACACCTGTGTTGAGTAGTGCTGTAATACAGAATCAGATGTGAAGCTCCTCATTTCTGTCTCTCGGAGATCTTCTTCTGATTGTTGTCCATTATAAAAAAATTTATAAATTATATACATACATATAAATGTAGAACAAACATTTAAGAATCACTTTTATAGCTAATTTTTAATAGCGGTTTGCCAGCTAAGCAGGTCTTAAGGGAGAAGCCCTGGTGACCAAGCTGTATCCAGCAATCCTGGGAGGTGAGAGAGCCTTTATTGACACCTGCAGTCCTGCCTTTTGTGATGAACTAACAATACCAGCAGTGTTTCTTGCTGGACAAATGTGGGTCTGGGGTGTGAGGTTTTTTTAAATTTGCATGCAGGATAGAAAATGAGGAGTACACTGTAGTACCCTGTCCAGGCAGTGGTGATTAGGACAAGAAGTGTGCTTTAGTGTTGTGAGGAAAGGGCTGATGTAGGCCTGTTGAAAAGCTAAATCTTTAAATGAAATTAAATCAGGTTAGAAGAATCATTAAAATTCTGTAATAATTTCTTTGAAGCAGTTGTGGAGTATTCCCTGGCTGCATATGAAATGTCTCAGAGGCAGAGGAGGGTTTGAGTGGCATTGCAGAGGCACCTGGATTAGATGCTGTTCTGGATGGGGCAATAAAAACAAAATTGTAATGAGAGATATGGAGATTGCACTGAAATGAGCTTGTAAAAACAGAGAAGCTGTTGAAAGAGTTATAAATCAACAGTGAAATCTCAGCCCCCTCTAAAGACAGTAGGTAAATAGGTACGGGTCAGACAGGTGTCCTTAAGTTCAGTGAAATCCGTGTAGCTACCTCCGTTTGCAGCTCTCCAGCGTGAGCTTGCAGTACAGCTGTACTTGGGGAGCTCACTGCTACGAGCAGTATTCAGGAGCGACAGGCCTTTGGGACTGGTTTCAAGAAGAACAGAGAAAGTCAGAGCTGAAAACTGATTTCTCAACAATATGTCAGTTGTGATTCAGATGATGAGAGGCATAGTGTGTGTACTAGTGTGGGTAAAGCATAGCCTTGAATTATTTGGGTTAGCGTGCAGGAATTTGCTTTAAAAGAATCTGACGGGGTTAAAGGTGGGAGATCTTGATGCAAGTTTATGGTAAATACTATGACAGTGATGTTCAACAGTGACCCTCAGGACACAATAGAAATGTCTGTTAGAGGAAGCATCTTCACCTAAGGCATTTTTTTAAGTGTGTTAAACTGAATTTACCGAATTTCTCGCAGCCCTCCTCAGACTGAACGATTTGGTGTGGTTTGCAGGCTTTGCGTTTTTCTCATAAGGACACAAACTTACAGCCCTTCTGCTGCTCCCTGCATACAGCACTTGCCCTAAAATGAAGCGTTTCATTTGAAAAAGATAAATTTCACATTTTGTTTTTTCCTTTATCATTTCCTGAGGTAGGATTCTGCTGCAAGAGCCAAGAGGAGGGGGAGAAGGAGCGTTGAAAATTTTCAGGACTTTTGATGGAAATCTTTTAACTGGCTCCATCCCATGCCTGCTGAATTACATTTGTTGTTACTTCTGCAGGCAGTTTCATAGCAGACTTAGTGCCTTTTCTTTCAGAAAGCTCTTTAGACACCCCAGCCCAACCCTTTCAGGAAGACTATGGGAAGGCACTTGAGCCCTTCATTTCCCAGAGGAGCTGTGGAGCAGTCTGAAGAGTTTGAGTGCTGAGAACTAGGGAGTTTTTGTTTCCATGGCATGGCACTGCTGTTGCTGACCGTTCTTGTGTTAATATTGAACTGTATCTAAGCAGAAAGCTTTTTAAAGAGATCTAGCTTTCTCTTTTTTTCTACTTTAGAAAGATTCAGGCTTCAGGCTTCTAAACCATCTGCACACTATGTATTGTGCTTCGGATGCATCTGAAATGTAAAACCAAGAGCCTTTCTCTGCAGACTTGCAGCACTCTCCTGTAACTTCTGCTTAGTAAAGCTCCTTGGCTCGTGTTTGCCACGTTTATATTCTTTGAGTCACCTAACCGCACTGATGGTAGGAAGTGGGATGGGGGGGGTCAGTTCCTGTGAGCCATGGCATTTTAAGCCACGAAATGAGAGCTGCAGCAGGAGCTGGCCTCCCTTACTTTTTGTTGTCTTATAGCTTGAGCAAATAAGAAAAAATGCGGGGGTCTCTGCTTGAACACAAGTAAGTGATACACATCTCTTGTGATACAGAATTGCAATCCATGCCAGGTTCTTGCTTGCTTTTGTACATAATGTTTTCTTGATTGTATCTGTTTCTGAAAGCTTATGGTGATAACTTTGCTGACACTCTTTTTACTGAAGTTGACATTTTGGAATGCCAGAAAAAGAGATGTCATGTGGAATAACCGTTGTCAGTGTCAGCAAGCTGGGTTTGATAGAAGGGGATGCATGCAGCCCCAGCACATGCTGCTTTACACCCCTGCTAGGGGGTCTTATGGGCCATGGGTGGGAGGAAGAGGTGAGTTTTTAAGTGGTTTTGAGGAAAATGCTGGAGTTAATGAAGCAATGTAAGAGGGAAAAGAAGGGTATGCCCAGTGGCAGGGTGGGAAAGGCTTTGCTCCCTCCTTCTCAGCAGGAGAAGGTTGAGAGCTAGTCTGGTGCAGGGCAATGTGTGAAATTGGAGAGATGAGAAAAAACACAGGCTCCAGAGCTGTTGGTCATGGACCACTCTGAGGATGGTGTTGTGTGCTTGTAATTGATTGTAACAAGCAGGATAACTTTGTGCCATTTCTAGAGCTGACATCGTGAGATAAATTTCATTGCAGTGCGTTGCAGGTGAGACTGTCGACACTGGGTTTTCCAACAGTGTAGTGAGTGCTATAGCTTCTTTAAAGAAGTCCTTACCCAGCTGTGTCTGTAACACAGCCTGAGCATGAAGGACAGAGTATTATACCACTCACTAGATTCCTGCTGACACAAGGAAGACATAATAGCACATTTTAATTTGTGTCAGAGTTCCTTTTAGAAGGGTTTTATTTTATTCAGATACATACATTAGCTCTGCCCTTGCAGCCCTTTGTTTTCTAGCAGTAGGTTTCTGCAGCAGCCTCTCTTCCTTGAAAGGCCTTTATTAAGAAGGAGGGGATAAAGAGAGAGAGAACTTCACTGTCAGTGACAGCAGTAGGGAGTGTCCGAGTGGATGTTTCAGTTGAAAATACAGGGATGCTTGAACTGGGCATAATGAAAACCTGTTAGCAGAGATTAGAGGTACATGGCACATGTTCAGTTTGTAGCCAAACTTTGGGAAGAGCTAAGTTCCTGTTAAGATGTCTATTAAGATGGCTAGGCAAGGAATAGCTTTCAAAATAGCTCTGCATATTAACAACTGAGGGTGGTGGTGGTGGTGTTATTTTTTAATTTGGTCAGTTCTGGGCACGTGCTTAGTTGTCCAGACTCCTGTTAGCTGCAAAAATGTCTTTTACCGTAATATAGATTCTAGTTCATTTATCTTTGTGTATTTTCCTGCAGACGGGTTTTTAGTCAGACTGGTGATGATTGCTTATCCATTTGATGTGTATGATGCATATTACAAAACAGCATTAGAAATGGAGACACTACTACTAGATGCATTTCTGGATGCAACAGCCAGTTTCCATCTGGAATAATTTCATTTTTAGATGCTGGGAGAAAGATTAGAGAATTATGTCTTCCCATGCTTAGTGTTGGACCTGATGGGTCACATCACACTGAGTTGCCTTTTGGAGCTGTTGACTTCACTGATGTTGCAGAGCCTAAATCAGCAAAGAACTAGGAAACTGGAAGCTCCCAGAGCTTGTTTAACTTGTGGGCGACAGCAGTGGGTGATAGCAGTGATCGCAGGAGTAGGAAAGCCCTTCCACTGGCTGCTAAGACTATTTTCTCTTCCCTCGAGATGTCCAGGAAGGTCCTCCCTGAGGAGGAGCAGTGATTGCTCTGGGGCTGGGGCTGCAGGGCAGCTGGGAGCTATGGAGAAAGCCTCCCTTCTCTGGGCATCCCAGGTTTGGGCATGGCAGAGGGCTTGAGAATTGCCCCTTGGCAAGCCTCCCTTGAGCAGGCATTCAAGTTATGCTATTAAAGTCATGTTCATAATTCTGGATGGATGAAGAAATGGTATTAATTCTTGGTGAAAGCAAACTTCTAAAATAGGTGTTCCTTATAATGCCTTTCCAGTGTATCTAGTCTGTAGAGCCTTTTTCTGTTAGTCCAGCATTTATCATCCCTTTGACTTCTAGCATACTCTCTGTGCCTCATTTGGGGGTGTGGGAGGTGGGCTAGCCTGATGAGGTTTAGGCTTGCTTCGTTTCCGCTTAATACTGCAAAAATCTCTTCCTCTGAAAGAGGGCTCGGTGAGAGGTCCTTCTATCACATCAGCAAATGTAGGATGTGCCAAACCAGTAGCTTGTCATAACATTTCTGGGGTTTGCTGCTATCACAAGCCTCTAATATGTTTTTTTTATTTTGCACTGGGATTATTTTTGAACACTGCTATCTGGGGACTAGGTGCCAAGCACAAGATCTGAATCTGGTTTGTGCACTGGGAGAAGAGCCAGCGACCTGAACTTCAGCTGCTTGGGATCAATTGGTCTATTTAGTACTACACTCAGTGGAGCACCCAAAATCCTTATATTTTATCTTAGTCTAATTAAAAAAAATTGTAACCTTCAAGTTTGTGAACAGCATCTAAGAGAAATTTTTTAAAAATATGAACTTTCTTCTGGGTGCAGACTGCTTAGTGAGGATAAGGGGAGATACTTGATAAATTTCTCTGTCATGAGTTTCCTGGTAGCATTGAATTCTGTCAGAAAGACTGAAGTTATGTTTCCATTTTAGTGAAAATATAAATTGTGCATTGCCTTAGGCATTTTCAGAAGTTCTGTTTAAGTTTTACCTTAGGAGGAGCCTTAAATACATATTATTTTATTAATACAATATAAAAAAAATCCCTGGAAAGCATCATCTTTGTCTCTTTCTGCTTAGGTCAGTTTTGAACAGAGAAATTGTAAGCAGCTTTGTTCATGTGAGTAGAATTACAAATAAGCCATGAAATACTTGAGCTTAAATATGTTAGAGATGCAAGGACTGAGCATAGTGAAGCTGAGTTTGACAGCAGAGTTTTATATGTTTGGAAGTGCATGCTCAGGTTTTTAGAGCTCTGCCTGTTGTGCATGCTTGGGAGGTGGTGGCACGCTCCACGTCCAGATGCGCTGCAACTTTCTGCCCAGAGCTGACGGAGGTAACCAGGGATCAGATATGAAGTCAGCATCAGCTGGGCTCTCTGAGAGTTACAGTTTATTATTAGTAGCCTTTTCTAAGGTTTGGACACAAATAACCATTTTTTGTCAATTTGCACATACCGGTACACTTAGCAAGTTCTTCTGTGGCAGTTACAGCTAATCTGGTCTAGGGAGGGTTTGCACAATCCAACACTGGACCAAAGTGGAGGCAGTTTCAGAGTTCAGTCCTGCAGGTTTGGTGGATGCAGGAGGGCAGGCGATGGGGGGGGCCTATCACCTGCTCCCACCTCTGGAAGCGTCTGGCAGAACCACAGACATCTTGGGGGGCTGCCTGGGCTACACCTGGATCTTATTTATGTTGTCCCTCTGGTTTTCCATTCCCAGGAGCACGCTGGAGCACTCTCGGCAGACAGTGGGTTTTACTTTCAGAGAATTCCATGTGAAATAATCCAGTAAATCCTGTTTTCACAGATCATTTTATAGTGCTTGAAAAAATATGTAAGGAAAGTGGATTTTTGTCTTGTGTGCAAAAAGCAGCCCTTAGGGGCCACATCAGAGATGAATAGAGAGGATCATCTTGGCTTAAATTAAATAAAAAAGAATGAAAGCCACTTCTGTGGTTTCACCTATGCATATTTTTCTTGATTTAGGGCCAGCACTACATTTGGTGTTTAAGGCACTTGTGGCTTTCCAAGTTCTTCTTCTTCCCAACTACTTACCAATTTTATTTTCTGCTTTGTGCTCACTTGCCCTTTGGATGTACTGTCAATAAACACATGGGTTGAGTGTAAGCAGTAGGTGAACAGTGATATATTTTAAGCAGTAACCTATATATGCAATATACAAGATGATATAAAATATTGTATGTTGAGCGGACAATGGATTTTTTTTCTTTAAATATCAGGTCTTTTTAAATGGGAAGTAGCATAAGGCTTCGCTAAGTATTTACTCTGCAAATGCCTTTGAGCACAAGTCCTGGAGCATTCAAAGCCAAGTTCAGAGTTTGTTTCAGGCAAGACAGACACATTTGTTGAGTAATTACCAGTGGAGGATCTTGTGCCTTGATTGTTTGACAGGATTATGCGGTAGAAGAGAAAAACTTGCATGTGGATTTATAAAATAAGGATCAAAGCGCTTTACTTTTCAGTAACGTAAGCAGTTCATAAGAGCTTTTAGCCTAGACATATAAGAGGTGTCTGGGGGTGCCATGCACTTTAAAGCAAGCATGTAACCACTAGCTCTTATTTTTCTCAGTAAGAAAGAAAGGTCATCTGATCTGCTTTTACAATGATGAATTGAAGTAGGAAATAAAAAGGAATTGGGTTTTGGTTCCTTTTGAAACTTTACAAAATGATACCAACAAGACAGTCCCTTTTTGTGGCAGTGGTTGAAAAGGAATAGGGAATGCTTGGGGCAACTGGTACCCTATCCCAAGTCAGCACAGGGGTAGCTGGGCTCAGCTGAGGATGCCCAGCTGAGGATACCCCAGGGATGTGGTAGCTGAGGACAGGAGGAGCTGTGGCTCTCCTCCATCAGCCGCAGCAGGGGATGGTGGTCACATCCAGCATCTCCCAGGGGCTTCAGTGCTTACCAGAGACAAGGCAAGTGCCATGCTTGTATGATCAAATGACACAGCATGGCTAGAGGTGTTTTCTGGAAAGCTGTTGTAGGTACAGAGATATGTCCACTGAGAATTGGATCATTAAAGTAAGTTTTAGGAAAATACAACTTGCTGGATTGCCTTCCAGTCATGGACATTGGTGAATACCTGCTGAAACACTGTCTTCTGTATGCTGCACTTTTTATTTTCTTGAATTAGAGTTTTTCACTTGTGCACGATTTTAATTTCTTGCTGTGCTGAGCTACTGTTAATTAGGAGGAAGTCTCAGTCCTTTCCCTAAAAATCTGTCCCATTGCAGCACTGTTGTTGCTGTCACAGGGAGCTCTCAGTGCCCAGATCTGAACCATATGCGTAAGCTCTCTCTGTGATGATGTGTTTGCAATAATCTATTAATCTGCTCTAGTAATCTACTCTACTTTCACTGCATTTTCCTGATAAGGAAAATTATATTTGAATAAAACCTAGTACTTATAAATTCCTGGTGTCAGCTGGAAGGATGTTTTAATTGCTGGTCTGAAATCTGCCGAAAAGCAGATTTTATGGTAGAAATGCTAATGAAGCTTCAACAGCAACAACTGGCAGCCATACCAAGGAATTCAGGGGTTGTATATTTGGGTGTCAGAGATCAGGAAATAGATTTGTGCCATCTGAATCTATTTTTGTGAGCAAAATTGACTTTAATATTTTATGCTTATTTAAAAAGAAAAATGTCTATCGCTGTGAAAGTTGCTGCATTTTGAGGCCAGCTCTCAGCTAATCTTCCCAAGCAGTCTGTACGGCTCAGATTTCAAAATGTCACATCCTGATTTAATACCATTAGTATAAAGCCAGGATAATTCAGTTGATGTGGATGGAGGTGCTTGTCATTTCAGTTTTTTGATCTTACTATAAATCTGGCCAAGAATAGGTTTCATTTGTGAAGCTAATGCCATGTTCTTGAACACATCATGGGAAGGTGAAGATTGATTTTTCACATTTAGATGAATCCTTTCTGCATGATGCAGGTCACCTCTCGTTCCAGCAAGATGCTGGTAATTTAAGCTAGTCCACTTTAAAACAGGAATATGGAAAGAATGTTTGTCATGTTTTCTTTGCCATTTTTTTAATGGATTAGCACTCAAATTTCTACATTTGATACATTTTCCGCCTCTCAAAACTGCCGGAAGCATAAATATTCGTGTGTTCATATGCAGCAATTTTAAACCACAGTCCTTTTTTAAACTCTTTTTTTTTTTTTTTTATGCCTTCTTATGACACACTAGTAAAGCTTGTGTGAGGATTTCCTGTAGCTGTAGGCTTGCCACAAGTCCAAAAAAAAACCCAAATCAAAAAAATGCAGTATCCACTGTGTGAAAGTGGATATATGGGTTTATTTCCACAGTGCCCACAGAAATGAATCAAGAATTTTAAGTTAAAAGACAAACAAACATACTAATCACTTCTTTCTCTGTTTTCCCACTGGATCATATCTTAGTGGCATCTTCTAGACCAGAGCCTTTTGAAGAAATGTTAAAATTTTAAGTAAGGAGGAATAATAAATAGCGGTAAAATGCAGCTCGAATGCTTAAATCTCCTGAAGGAATGGCAGTTGTACCATTCCCCCCACGCAGGACACATTTCCAATTCACCGTGACTTAGGTGTATTTACCAAATAACATCATGTTGTATGCTGGGGCACTTGTATTTCTGTTTGGAGAAATCCTTTTTAAATGGTTTTTATCTTTTATAGTTACTCATTTATTTTGGGAGTCCGTAGTAAAGAAATAAGTAATTAATTAAAGATAGGATTAGAGAAAGTCCAAGTGTCTCATGAGTCAGCTAGTTTAACATGATTATTAAGGCTGGATATATTGGTTGTAATAACTTGTGAGTGAATGGCTCACCTGTCTTCCACACCCCTCCCTTTCCTCAGGAACTTGCATGAGTGATATGCTTCTAGAAGTAGCACAAATTTTCTTCAGAATTAACAGAACAAAATAAATACTGACTTTTTCCCCCCCCCTCAGGTTGCCCTTGTTCTCCTTTTCAAATCAAATGTCACATTGACTCAAATCCGGCGTTGGAAGCATGTGGGGAACTGCAGCACATCAGCCCGACGCAATGTATCCATCAAACTGGAAGGAAACCCAAAACCAAAACTCCACTGGCCAAAATGCATCCTCTGCAGAAACCCCAAGGCAAGTGGCTTTCTGCTTCTAGCAATTGTACAAGCTTCTATCGCATGTGAGGTGTAATATTTTAAATGAATTGTTTCAATTTTAGGTCACAGCAAAATAGTTATTTTATGTTCTAAGGTTGAGGTACAACTGGTAGGGTTTATTATCTTCATTTTTTTTCCAATGTTAGATAACCTCTTAGGGAAGCCTTCAAGAAGAAATTGATTCCGGAATAACAGATATTTAACTTGACAATTTATATTTCCTGTACTGTTGTTATACCTCATGCAGCTGTCAAGTGTAAGTTTAATTTAGCAATATTGTTTTCAATCTTTATTAATTTTTTTTTTAAGTATTTACGTAAGAATAGCTTATTGTTTAAACCTAGTCTGTTTTCTATTTATTGTAAGAACTATGCATAGCAACAGGAAATGCCTAAATGGAACAAATGTATTTATAAAATGAGAAATAAGAGCAAAACCAGTCACATGCAAGGGTATCATGTGCGCCATGGTAATTCCACAGATCTGCCAGACTCATAGTCAGATAGGTGGCAATCCCGAAGTATGACAGAAGAGAAGCCAGGAAGAAGCATGTTACAGCTGGTCCCCAGGCAGGTCTTCCGGTCTCCCCAGGCTTTTCTTCCCTAAAACTTCCAAATTCTAAAAAAAGACTGCAGTAAGTTTCTTGAAACAGGATAAATTGTTTTCATCTTTCTCCATCAGTGAAATGACATGTGGTCTTTCTTTGTAATGTCAGTTTGTCAAGTGCCTCCACTGCCACCACCCCCTGCTTTGTAGAATTGGTTAAAATGTTGTATATAACGGGTGTTTGCTTTAAGCTAATTGCAGATGCAGAAAGCATATAGTTTGAGAGGTGTTCGGAATAAAGGAGGGTGAGCCCGAAGAAGATACTAAGTTCATAAACCAAAATTTTTTAAAGAAGCAAGTCCATGTGGTAGATGATCGTTGTCATGTCAGAAAAAGAGAAAAGATATTTTGGTCACCGTTAGGGTGTGAGCCTCTGTACCACCACCCCTCCCAATTCAAATGCCTATACAAAAGCAATTTTCTGATACGCATTTAGCCTTAAACAACTACAAAGAAAGCATTGTATTTTCTGATTCTGGAAGTAGACCGTAAATGTTAAATGAATATACTAGCTCATGCTTGAGACATCTCACCTGGTCTGTGTATTTATGGAGCTTTTACCTTGAGGTCTTGGTTGTCCAGCTTTAATTAGTGGGTATTCCATGAACGTTGTTAATACCAACAATAAAAAGGATTAGCAGAAGTATCTGTTCAGTAAGAAATGGAATTAATTCAGCTGGTGTAGTCCTTTGCTGTTGTACTGATTGCTCTGATTTCCAATTACTGAGGACATAGCCTGGTTTTAATATGTAAGTATTTCAGAAGAGTTGCAGGGAACCTACTTAGCTTGATTCGAATCATACTTAAAAGTTAGCCAGGTAGATTAGTATAATCTATTTCCATCACTGAGGTAGGTACTACTTCTTTCTGCTGCTCACACACATCCAAGCTCCCCCATTACAGCCATAAGCTTAGAACCAAAGAAGTCAGCATATTTTACTGGCTGGTTAATGCTCTGAAAAGGATGAAATTTGTTAATGAGGTGAAATAAACACCCAAAGGTAAAATGCTTTCTTGACTAGTTACTCTTGCTAATACTTTTTTTGACAGAACTCAGTTTGTTGGGCTTCTTCATGTCACTTTACAGTAGTCCAAGAAGAAACAGAAGTCCCAATGAAAATCCCCATGAGAGACTGTTGCGTAGTACCCAGTACTCAAAAAATCAGATGTCCTAATGTCTCAGACTGAGACAAATTAGCCAAAACTACAAATCAGCGTTACAAGTCTTGGTCATGGATGTGCCAGTCATCTTCCTGAAAGACACTTCTTTGTCATAGCTTTTAAATAACAATTTTATTATTTCACTTCTTTATAATAGAACTACATTTTAAAAGTATCTGCAATTAGCTTACATATGACAGTAGAGAACAATACATACGATACTTTGCAAGGAAGGGAAGATGGTAGACTTTTTTTTCTCTTCAATTTTATTGACTTTGTAAATTTGAAATGGGTTTTCTCATTTGTATAGTTCATTGGTCTTCTATTACTGTATGGGTTGTATACCCCGTAAAGAAAAGAAAACAGTTAATGCCTCTCTAGGAAAATGAAATTGTCAAAATAAAAAAAAAATTTTAAAAAAAGTTGTTTTTATTAAATTGACTGTATTGAAGTTGACATTTTTCCTGTAAACAATCCATGCTTCCTCCTGGTGGCCGTGTCCAAAAAATAGTAGTTGTGACAGTGTGGTGCATTTCCTTGCAGCAGACATAAATCTTTTCCCAGGTTTCGTTGGTATTTTTATGCAAGAACCTTTCTTCCCAGGGCTTTCTCCCTGGAGCTACATGGATGCCTCATTAAGGCCTGTTTCTTGTTGATTTGTTGGGTGGGATATGCTGGCATCACCACCTGAGACTCTAGGAGCAGCTCTCTACCCCCACCCAAGGCCATGCTCTTGGGTCATTTATTCTTTTTTTGAGTGTATTCGCTTCCCAGGGGATAACCCTTCATAATCTGCTTCATCATGTGTATTTTTTTAGGTCTCTTGTCAAGAGACCTTAACTGAAGTAAGTAAATCTGCAAGTGCGACTCACACCACTTGATTTTCTCTTTATTAGTTCCTCCCAGCTTTCCCAGTGAGTCATGACAGACTCACCACTGCTGGGGATGATTGATGGGAATGCCTCCATCAAGTCACTAATAAATGTGTGTTGACTGCATATTACTGTAAAAGAAGCACTTGGAGAGAGAAATTCACGGGCTGGGAGGGCTGATGAAATGCAAAGGTTGAAATGCACATTTTGCAGCGAGGGGAGAGTCCTTATTCCCTACTGTTTTACAGACCCAGGGCCAAGCCTGGGCTCTGCCTTCTCCAATATATTTAACCTTGCCTTTGCCTTTTCTAATTCTGTCCCGCTGCTTCTCATTATTTCACTTGTTCCTTCTGCAACAAAAATTTTGTGTCTTGGTTTCTGCCTCCTCCAAATAGCTGTGGGCTACTACGCAAAGCTTTCAGGGGGAGAAGGACTGGGGAAATACCATTCCAACACATGGCTTCAGGCATCTCCTGAAACATGCTCTGTAATATTAATATTAATAATCTCTTCTGTGCAGCTGGCTTGCTTTCTTTTCTCCTCCAGTTTACCTGTCTGTGTGCAGGACAGGCGCTGGAAGCTGCATCCAAGGTCGTGCTGCTTTGTGGCTGGGACCCAGAGTGAGAAAAGAGCAGCATTGGTTCCTGCGTGGGCTGGAACTCATGGAAGGTGGCTTCAGAGCATGACCAGGAGTTTTGCTTGGGCTCCCACTTTGGGTCCTGAATCTTTACCTAAAAGCAGAACCTACTTTTTTTTCTGTTCATTTTGTACTTATGATGGCACACATACCACGTGTTGTTTGTTCTTAGCGTGCAGATCTTTCATTCACTCTTTCATAGAAGTCTAAAACAGTTTTGAGTTTAAAAGTCTGTGATGTGATATGTAACTCTGCTTCCTCATAAATTCTGAATGTAGGGATTTTGTGTGAGCTCTGGAGTTGGACGGGGCTCTGAGCAACCTGATCTAGTTGAAGATGTCCTTGTGCATTGCAGGGGGCTTGGGCTGGATGACCTTTAATGATACCTTCCAACCCAAACCATTCTATGATTCTATGATCTCATGTGGTTCAAATTTTGCTTCATAAGTAGTGCTTGGTAGGGTCAGCTGCTTTGCCTCCATGCTGACGTCTCTTATTATTTCAGTAAATAAAAATTCAGAACTAACCGAAGTGTTTTCCTCCTTCCTTTCTGTCCAGTGCAGAGTATGTTGTCTCAAGTGATTCAGGTGGAGTCCGCTAACAGGAAGGACATAAAATGCTTACACGGACAGCAGTGACACCCATTGCTATTAGTATAAATGCTTTAGCAGTGAACTTCAGTTTTTGAGTGTTGTGGATGAGTCTGAAACTATGAAGGGCCTGTTAGGGGATGTGGGATAGGTCCTTGCCTGTCTGTCTGCTGCATTATGCACCTTCCGTGAAGAGCTTAGAGCTTGCCTTTTCTGGCTAGATGAGCCAGATGATTATGTGGATACTTTTTTTTTTATGTTGTTTTGTATTGTTTTTACAAGGAGAAATGTGACCAGGCACTCACTGATCATGCAGTGTGCAAGTGAAAACCTGGTGAACAAAACATAAAGCTCCACCATCCCATTTATAAGCCAGATGATTTTATTTTCCTGCTTACCTGTTATTCCTGTGTAAGTTAAATTTTGTGGTGGTGTCTCCAAAATTGCACTATAACACCTTTATTTTAAGACAGGAATTCCAGATGGTTTTGGAGACTGGGCAAATCAGTCCTTTTGTAGGAAGTGTCCCATTAAAGCTCAAATCCTTGGAAGATTTGATTTTATTCTTTGGTGCTGAAATAAACTCAGTAATGAAGGTAGTTTAAAACCTGACGTATACTGAGAGCTCAAAAACTCTTTGAAAGTCCTTCATCAGTGACCTCAAACAATGACTGTCCATAGCTGGAGCAGGGAGGACATCTGGGCTGATGCAGACCTCAGATGCAGAGCCTTCTGCAGGGTAGGGGCAACAGGAATTAGCTTTTTGGGTGCATATGCCTCCGTTTAGCCTCCTAAAGAAAGTAACCCTGAAATTACATGCAGAGTAGTTGCTAATTAAAGCTCTATTGCAACGTTAATCACATTATTCTGATGCGCCATATGGGCTATTTAAAAATTGGAAATGCTTGAAATAAATCATTCTTAAAAATGTTCTTTAATAAAACGCGTATTCAGAGTTTCCTCATTTAATGTGTTAACTCTTTGGATAGCCTAGACCAGAGGGGATACTTGGCAGTGCTGCTCCAAGTAGCGTGTACGTTGGGAGTAATTGTGCAGTCGGTTTTCCTACCTTCTGGTGTCAGGTCTGCCTATGTGAGGTTGCTTTCATTGTGTGAAACTGTAACAGCACGTGAACCTGTTGCCATGGGTTACTGCTTGCGTACTTCCAAAACCATTTACTCTGCAATCAATATAAGGTCTGAATAAATTTTTAAAAATTACATTATATTTAAATTAGATTACTTTTTTTTAAATACTGTATTAAAGTTTGTACGTTCACTTCCTAGTGAATCCTTAAGCAGAATGTATACGTTCTTACAACCTGTGTTTTATTTATATCATATAGAACTCAATGTAGAACCAAAAGAGGAAGGAAATTTTTGAAGACTACACCACAGAAGAGATGGGGGAGGGAGAATGAAAGGAAGAAAAGCTATTATGTTCTGCCTGTGGCGTTTTCAGCCAAGCAAACGCAAAGCACTGAAATCCATGGTGGGATTGTTTTTTGGTGGTTTGTTTTGGGTTTGTTTTTTCTTTTTTCTTAGTGTAAGAGATTCAACAGAGTGCCCAAGTTTTGAAAAGTCATGGGAGGGCAAACTCGTTAGTGTGATTGAGATGGTGAGCACATTTGCAAAAACGAAGTGTGAGCTGTGCATCCTGTTTGGTAACAAGGAAGCGGTAAAGTTCTGCGAGCTGCTTGATTCGTTAACACATCTGATACGGCTGTAGAAATACAAAATAGAAGCCTGTCATTTTTCTTTATCATACAGCAGCCTGCTTTGGTGTAAGAAATACTTCAGGACTGTGCCTGTGCAATTTATAAAGGCTGGTGAAAGAATGCATACTCCTTGTTCTGCGTTGACTGCTTGGATTTTGTTCCCAGTTTAGGATAAAGAAGATGGAGATTTATCCTGATGTTTTTTCCCCTCTGTTTTATTAGTACCTCCTAAGCCTGTCCATCTCAAACCTGGGCAGGAAAGAATTCCTCCTGCACCTTCTCGGCCTTTGCCAGCTGATCCCAAGTCATCGAGGAGCTTAGTGCCTGGAGAAGAAGAAATACCTATATCAGCAGGAGTCAACACGCTCATTGAGAAATTTGAAAGTATTAGGTAAATATGACTTTACAAGATCTGCTCTAACCTCCCTGTTCTGCATTTTTAACTTAGAATATAACAATAGAAAACATGAATTGTAGTTGTCACGTAGAAACTCCTCCTGGGATGATTTCTACCAGAAGTGCAAAACTTGACTGGCTACACAATGATTTATTTATTTTTTTAATAAAAGCATGTATTTCAATGACTTTTAATTTGTAACATACAGTTGTTCTTAAGGAGCTAAAGAGCTGCAGAATTTGGTAGGTGTTCTATCAGAAACAAGGAACCCAAAGTCTGCTTTCAGTAAGTTGACTTGATGTTGGGATTGGTTTTTACATTATAGGAACTTGATTATTGTGATATAAAATAATTGAATTTTCTGTCTAAGATTCAATAGCATCAGACGTACTGTTAGCTTGCTTCTTGGAGGCAGGGGAGAGTTAAATTGCAATGTACTGTGAAACAACATCATGTAGAACGGTGTTTCCTCTGAAACTTTAAGAGACATTAAATAGGATTTAAAAATTTTATTTTTCTGTAAAACCAGCTTGTTTTAAAAACACATGAAAATTCTGTCTGAAGATCAAATCTGCCTGATGGAGCTAAGTTATTTTTTTTCATAAAGAGGGAGATGGAGAAAGAGACACTGTACTGTGCCTTGGGGTGTATTAACACCTGGGTGAATCTGGTAAGGTGTCTTTCAAAAAGAAAAAGTAGTGCCTTCTGTGTTTCAAAAACATCCTCTCTCTGGCAGAAAATACCTTGCCCCAAAGGCTTTGTTCTGTTGAAGGACGCGAGTTCCTGTTTAAATGAACCCACAACCAAATGCTTCTTTTAAAAGATGATTCCTCCCTCCCCAAACCAGACTGTTCTTCAGGGCAGTGTGGGGAGTATCAAAGGTCTGGGATTCTAGTGGTGCCATTTCAGTAAAACTTATGGCTAGGGATGGTGGGGTTTTATCAGAAATTGTTGAGTGAATATTATTAGAGCAGTGTGCACACACTTGCCTCCTTGGTTTGTCAGGGGGGTGCAAGAAATGCAACTTGAATCAAATGACAATCAGGCCCTCTCTCTTTTGGGGCATTTTTGAAACCTCTGAGTGTTAATATGAATGACTGGTGCTTTCTCTTCACCCACAGGCAACCTGTACATATTCTTCAAAGAAACCAGCTAAATCTAGCTCTTAAGATGGAACCTGGCCTGGACTCATCCAAACAACCGAGGTCGTGTGACTGTGACATGGTAGCTTCCAGCAGCTCTTCCACAAATGAAAAAAGTGAACCAGATGGAAACGAGCCAGACGTACCGTGCAGCATGGATCTATCAAACGCAGACATAATGAAAATTAAAGAGCTAAGCATAAGCGATAACAAAAGCCATGAAGACTGTACTGCTGTGAATGTGAGCAAAGAGCCCTCTGGAGAGCTTGGAAATAAAGACTCAGCTGCAGAACTGAACAGTAATGGTAAAATTCCCAACAGAGACAGTGGCATTGACAGTCCTTCTTGTAGCGTAGCAGGGGAAACTTTCCCTAGTGAAGAAGGTGCAGAGCAAAAGAAGCCCAGCACGGCTGGGAACCCAGGGGAGATTGAACCTGACAAAAAGGGCACTAAATCTTCCTCTGTGGAGCAGAAGAGAGACTCCACGCAGGATGAAGACAGTGATATTGATGAAGGAAGCAGCGAGGAACAAGAGACAGCAGAAGTGCCAAAGTTAGAGTATTTGGATGTAAACAAGGTAAGGTAGTTTGTTGGTTACTATGAAGTGCTCTGAAACCAGTTCATGCCTCTGGCCAGAGATCCCTTGCATCACCTTCATAAGTTGTTTGGATTTTTTGTTTGGTTGGTTTTACGTCAAAGGATCATGACAGTCATTATAATTTCCTGCTTGATGCAGGTCATAACTCGATCCTGACCTAGACAGTATCTTTTAGAAAAGTTCCCAGTCTTGATTTCATATAAGGTTTCATGTAAGAGAATCCATTGTAGCCAGAGGTAAGTTGTTAAAATTTAAGTGGTTTTGTAGGTAAAGACTTGCACCTTATGCTTCTTGTTTGGATTGGTCTAGGTTCACCTTCTAGTTGTTGGATCATTTCTTTTCAGTGGGGCTGCCTGATACGCAGGGGGCTAATTGGATAGTGCATCTTGCAGGGTCAGGGCTTCGCATCCTGGAAGGACATGCTTGATGGAAATCTCTTCTAACAGTAATCTTTTTTGGTTTTTTTTACACAAAGCCTGTGCTTCTATTTGCATGACTACGTTTGAGTGCAAAGAAGTTGTTTTGAGGATAGTTATATCAAATTACTCTTCAGGAAGCTGTAGCTAGAAGAGGTTTTCCTTGAATCCAGAGTAATGTAGTCCAGGCTGTCGTGTATTTGCTGCAGCTGTATAAGATTAACGACAGATTCCTTTGATTATCTGTTTATCAAGACAGTTATTTTTAGAAATAGTAATGATAGAATGGGTTAGATTTTTTCAGAAAAAAGAAAACAGAAGATGCTTTGAGCAAAACGTCTGCAAAATATTCCACTTTTTGTTTGGTGGGGATTTTTGTTTGGTTTTGGGGGTGTTTCAGTTTTTTTTCTTCTTTCCCCCTCAGCCATCATGACAGTAAAGTTAATATACTCGGGTTTTGGTTTTTTTAAAGAATATGAGGAGCACTAGCAACTAGTGAACTGTAGCATTCACACCTCAGTTTGTGCAAAACAGGTAGTTCTGCTGAAATCACCAAATATGCCCTGATTTGTGTATGTCAAGAGCTCATCCCTTGGGAAAGGTGGCACTTAAAACTCATTCAGTAGCTTCTGGGTCAAACTGGCCAGTGACTGTTGAAGATTGATGAAAATTGCATGTGGGTATGTGGTATACAAGAAGTTCTGTCTCTCAGAGCTTATGAGTACAGTTTCAGAGTACAACTAATGCTCTGTGGTGTCCCCTTTTTTCCTAAGAATAGAAATGAGGCAAACATACCAACAGGAAGGTATGAAAAAGCCCCAGACTTTCTCTCAATGAGTTCATTGCTTTATGCTGCTGTTCTTCCTGCTGCAGCTTGGCGTGACTGGATTCACCTACCATTCATGCCATTCAGATGCTGCCTTTGTAGCCTGGGACTCTCCAGTACTTCATTGCCGTGCTGCTGCTTCTGAAAATTTGGTGAATGTCAAACCTGCCAGATGCTAAAGCAAGGTTAGTGAGAGGGAAGTGGAAAGGACCCACCAGACTAGAAAGCAGTGAGGACTGCATGAACTAGGCCTGTTTGGCCAAACCCAGCTGCTTTCTGTAGATGGGGAGGATGTGATCTTGTTCGCCTCTTTGCCAGTCTGTAGTCCCACCTGGCAGCTGGTGTGGATTAAGGAGGAACCTGCTGGCCGGTCCCATCTCCTTGAGAGCCAGGGAGGACACACTTTCCTCGGCACTGCATGCATCAGACATGATTGCCTGGGCATGGAGGGCTGCAGTACAGATTGCCTTGGGCTTGCGCAAGAGTAAATCCATGTCAGTATGAGCTGGGGAATCCAGCAGGACTGCAGGGTCTGTACTGCCAAAGGAGACCTCTGTCTTTTGTCTTGTATGCAAGAATTTAATGGGGTGGTGGGCAGGAAACATCTTAGTGATGGAGACTCCAATTAACATCTATCTGTTAGCATCTATTAAGACAACATCTAATGCATCCATTGACATCTGGTATCTCTTCAGTAGTCTGCAGGTATACATCTCAAATGGGCAGCATCACCATCATGGTGCAAGGCTTCTCGCCTGCTGCTCTTGGTTTTCCTTTGTGTCTGTGTTTATACATACATATACACACTGTGAACTACTTTAATTATTTTATATTCGTAACATATATGTACGTGCATATGTGCAACTGAAACATTATTTAAAAGATTGTTTATTAGTTGCAACATGCCAAGAAGAAAATAATGCATTAAATTAAAAAATCTTTCATCTAGTAATTAACTTTACTGTTTGGACTAGGAATGTAGTATCAAACCAACTGTGTCAAACCCAAGCAGAAGACTTTACCATACAATTAAGAAGTACTTTGCTGACAAATACCAATGTTTCGTAAGACTTCAGAGTTTTGATGGCTGTGTTTTTAGTCTTGTTCCTTAGATTAAGTATCCATATAATATGAAATAATTGCTGATAAAACACAGAGTTATGAGGTCATACTTCTCTGTAGCATGCTTGGTGAATTTGTAAAAGAGAGAGGTCTCTAGAGGAAGAATTTTTTGGCATTTTTTATGCTACTTTTCTTCCTGAAGTGCATTTATATCATGCACTTCAGGTTCTCCCTTGGATTTTGAGTTGATTTCACCTTCAAAAAGGCATTTTTGACACTGAGCAAGCTCCACTAAGTAAACTTGTTTTTGCAGCCACGTGAAGCGGGAAGGCTTAGAGATTTGCTGCCTCTTCTGTAGTGTAAGGATTGTGCCCTCTTCTGGGGACGAGGCATGTGAAGCTAATTTGTGTGTTAGGTGTCCACATCATCCTCCCACTCTCCCCTTTGATTCTGTTGCAGATTTGGGGCACTATGGACTAAGGGTTAGGGCAAAGGGCCATGGCTTCCAGCGAGGAGAGCCAGCATGATTCGAAGTTGACTTGTTCAGTGATTATTCTTAGGCTGGAAGTTGACACCCTTTACAAAAACTGGTAACTTTCCAGAAAACAAGGTACCTGCACCACTGGAAGGAAGAGAGGAGAGTTCAGTTGGTGGTACCAGCAGCTGGCATGATTGCTGGGGAGACCCCAGCTCCTCCAGAAAGCTTTGTCTTGGGAGCCAGCATCTTTTTCCTGCTTCCCCCTTCCTACCCCTAGTACCAGGCTTTGCAGCTGCATGAAGGAGGTAACCAGCACTCTCATTAAATATGCAAGTTTCCAGAAAGCTTTGTTATAGTTGCAGGAGGATGCATAAGAAGTACAGCTGCAAAATGATTTAATGATGGCTCAGTAACTCCTAGGATATCAAGTTAAGTGAAGCTTATGAATAAACATAAGTAGGGAAAAAAAATCAGATTTGCTTTTTTCTTCTCTAATTTTCTACTTCAGATATCTCTCCATTCACCACCCGAGCTTTCACACATCCCATGGCTAGTGAAGTAACATGGGCTGATATATGACTCATATTGTTTTATTTAGTCTAGGTTCAGCTCTGCAGTCTGATGTGGCTTCTTTTGGGAGTCTGCAGCACAGTCTAACAGGTCTCACTATTAGCACACAATTATTGGAATATGTTTTAAAATCTCAGGAGTGACTTACTGGGACTTCCAGTTATCTTTTATCAAAATGAAAATGAACAAGAGGAGCTTATTAGTTCTGATAATGACTCAGAAAATGTCAGGAACTCCAAGAACTGAGGCATGTTAGCCTTAATGGTTATGAAAAAAGAAGAAATTATGTGAAAGTGAGTCTGAGGGGCTGTCATGCTCTGTAGTCACACACCCAAGGCTTTTGCCAACTGCCTGGGAGCAACGGAGTAATACTTCTGAGATGGCTAACACTTCTTCATATCTTTTTATTTAGACATTTTTCACTAAGAGTAATATGTGCTCATTAGTAATCACCAAAAGCCTTTCTCCATCTGTCCTGCTTCCTGCTGGGTAAAAAATAGTAATAATGAAGTTTTACATAGGCCTTATACAGTCACTGACACACACTTCCGTTCTCGCCTGTGCATCACTGGAATTTCACTTCTGATTCCATTGTACAGTTTGTGTTGGAAAATCTGGCCTGCAGTCCTGCAAGTCAGACCTTTGGGTAAGATTATCTCCATGTATATTCTGAAAAAAATTTGCATAGGTCGATGTTTTAGTCATAATGCTGGTTAAGAAAAATGAGATATGTTCTCATAATCTTTTTTTTTTTTTTTAAATACCCTAAGGAAAATGAGATCTGAATACAATAAAAAAGATGACCAAGCATAGGATAACTTTTCCATATTGTTTGCAGCATTTTTGAGTAGGAAGTTGCCTATAATCTTTCTGGGACTTCCTGCGTTCTTTGTAGGGGTGACTGGTGGGTTTTTAAAGTGTAACCATATATGATTTTAACCTAAGCCATATCCCAGCAGCTTTCTTGCAAGATTCACTGAAAGCCTCTTGCGATAGAGATGCTAACTGAATATGGTTGCACACAACCAGTTGTATGAAAAATGGTTGCTGCAAGTTATTACCCAAGTTTTCTCATATCAATCCTTTGCTTTACTTCAGCTTTTCATTTCAAATTTGTTTTTTCTGATACCCAGGTCAGTCTTTGCATCCGTGAATCTGTGGCCCAGGAGTGCTTGGCGGGCACCCAGCTGGGTCGGTGAGTGGGTTCACAGGAAGCAGGTGATGCACTTGTGGCCACTTAATTGCACAAATCAGCTCAGCATGTGCCATTCCCCAATTTGTATCTGGGATTGGGGTATTCAAGGTGCAAATGTATTCCCACCACAGGTGTGAATCTGACCTTTATGAGAAGCTGGTTCTGTTTGTTTTCAGGCTGGCATTTCCTTTTTCTTTAAAATGTTTTATGGACAGTTACAGCTGGAAATTAATTTTTGAACCTTCCACAAAGAAGTGAGAGAGCATCGTGCAACTGCTGCTTTGAGCACTGGAGTGAGCTTCCTGTGTCGTGAAGTCAACGCCTACCACTTCCCTTTTCCAACTTTCTTGTCACCTCGCCAGCTAAACTATTTTAGCAAGACTCTACAGTACGTGTACAGTTATAATGTATGGCTGTGGAGGACAGTCATAATGTGCCATGGCCATGCTGAGCAGTCAGTCAGCAAGCAGATTGGGCAAAGCAGGATTGAAATACATTTACAAGAATTGAACAGCCTAAAACCTATGTAGGGTGTAAGACTACAAGTATTTTACATTTCTGTGTCATTTATGTGCCTCGTAGTGGCACATTGTTTTTCCAGATCTTCATTAGTAAGGTTAAATACGCTTCACTGGTGTGACTTAAAGACTTAAATAAGACTGTTACATAGGGAATATAATCCACATTTTAGTTTGCAAATTTTTCCTTTAGAAACAACAACCATGAAATGTCTCATTCACAGGGAACTGAATTATGGCTCAGGCTTTGTTAAAGCTGTCCTGCTCTGGCACAAAATAAGGTTAGAAGAATGGGACTGCCTCACGTTTAATCTACTATTCAATTTCAAATGTTATGTCCACTGAAAGGTAAACGGATTGCAAATTAGTCTGAAAAACATGCCTATCTCCCACTAGCAGAGACAGCAACTGACGATAGAGTTGTTCTTTAAAACTGAGCTCAAGATGAGAGTCTGTTCAGCCGTTGTTTGGTATTTAAGCAGATGTCAGCAAGTTTTTGGACATACAAACTGCGTTGCAGATGGTGAAGGTCAGGAGGTTAAAAAGTGCCTGTGCTATGTAAAGATTTACTTCTGAGAGCAAATATATTTGGTTGGAGATAATTATTTTTCAAATTCTGAATTCAAACAAATCAAAGGATGCGCTTGGCGGCTGGCATGCTGGCCTGATTACGTCAGTGCCTCTCATTCAGGCACTCTTCTGCACCCAGCAGAACTGACAAATAAATTCTTTCTCAGTGAGAGATCCTCGTAGTTACTACAATTTGAATGGCAACCAGTGCATTTCATTATAAGCTGTAATACATTGTATTTGCTTGTAACAAGTTCAAAGCTTCGTTGTGCTGTGACTTTTTTTCCTTTCCCCCTAAATATTAATATATATCACATGAATGAATGGAGCAGGATGTTGTGTAGCATGTTAGAATAGCTTAAAAGAGTATTTGAGTTTGCTTGAAATACTTTGAGTGGCAGGGTAGGCAGAGTACTTGTCAAAGCTTTATTCATGGCGTGCTTGCCCGTCTCCAGGTTTGTGCCTAGGAAGAGAGGGATTGATTTAAAGGAAGATTGGTGCTGTTCACCTTCCTTCAATTAATACTTGTATCACAGAACTGTGGGTACTTCATGCTAAGTGGTACCTCATTTCGTGTAGGATAACTGTGGGTCTGGTTTGTTTGAATTCATGGCTAGCTTTGAAAAGTCTTTGAGGTATTTCATTTGTATTGCAGTTTGCATGGGGCGGATATTTAAATCTTTCTCATCAACTTTGTTTAGAAACAAAACAAGATGATGTTGAAGAAGCTTAAAGAGAGCATTTAATTGACACTTTCTAATGATCTGATGGTGGCCAGCAGGGTTTTGTCTAGAAATGCCTGCCACAAATGCTAGTGAGCACACAGAGATAGCCATTTGGGATAGAAAGCACTGTTGCTGGTTAGGGGCCCAGATGCTTCCTGAACTGGAAACAGCCCTGTGTGTTTAATACGATTCAGCTGGACTTTTACTCCATGGATTTGTCCAGTCCTTCTGTGAACCTGCATGAAGGTTTACTGTCTGCAGTGACATGTTGCTCAAGGAAGCAGCTCTTGGTCTTGAAGCAGCACCTCGGTAATTTTATTTGATGTTCTTTAGTTTTCCCATGGAAGAAATAGTGAATAATTGCACCCAGTTGATGCTGTCTGTTCCATTAGTCATTTACACATCTCTCTTACATTCTTCGAAGGTGTCTGTTTTTTCCCAGATCCAGCCCAGTAAAATTTCCTTACATTTGATCATCCTTGCTGCCTGTATCCTAATAATTCAGGTATTTTTAAGCACTTGGAGAGTGAAGAGTCTGTGTAGCTTTTGGCTAAACTGTGAATAAAGTCGATGCTTCATAACTGCATTCAAGTTTTTTAAGTAGTCCTTTCTCATTTTATTTTTTTAAATGAGCTTAATGAAAAACTTCACTAAGGTGGGTTACACTGCTGAAAATCCTTTCCGGGGAATTGGCCGGTGTTTAAAGCTGCACAAGAATCTTAGAAATATGCAATACAGAGTAATGCTGCACTGGCCAGGGAGGGAAAACTGTGGCCAAACGGGTCTGGTTTCTAGTTTTCTTTTTAGTCACAGCACCTGAATCCAAATAGGAGAATAATTGATTATGAGTCTAGTGCAATAGTAACCGAATAGACTAGACATATTTCCAGATTTGGAGGATGTTTCTGGTTCTTTACAAAAAACCATAATGAACTAAAGTGATGTCCTGACCAGCCATTGACTATTTTGTTGTTGTTGTTGTTATTATTATTATTATTATTATTAAAATAGTTTAAAAAATTTCTCTGGAGCAAGCTGATCCTTTGATGAGGGATGCGGAGCAGATTCTGGAATGTGTTAACCTCCTTCACTTCAAGCTTCTCTACTGGCAGGGAATTTGGCCCACTGAGAAAATGGAAAATAGAACAGTGATGAAACAGGTTTGGAGGTGCAGATGGAGTGTGTTATTTGTAACTTTTTTTTCAGTGTACAGAGCCTCAAAAGCTATTCAACATCGCAAATGAACTGCTCCATACAGAAGAAGCATATGTTAAAAGACTCCATCTGTTGGACCAGGTAATTCAATTCTGAATAAATTCTGCTTTCTTTTCTGTAAGCAGCAATGATGTCTCTTGTTCATGCCCTAATCTATAAACAGCGTTTTCACACTAATGGGCTATAGGTGGGAGATGAAGTTTGCTTGCCAGGCTGCATGCCATGGGTCCCAGAGGTGAGCTTTTGGCAAGTGGGTTCCCTGAGCTGGAACCTGAGGATAAGGATGTCAGAAAGAGGAATGAGTAAGCAGCAGCCCAATATACAGACACCATCAGCATTTGGTTCCTCCCTGGGCATATGTGGAGAGGAAGTCACAGGGATGCTAAAAGCACTGAAAAATGATGAAATCTGTGATTGCTCTGTAATGTGCAAGAGGTTTGAGTTTTACTAAAATCAGCCCCATGGGTCAGCTGTGTGTTCACAGCAAATTATTTTTCTTTTACCCACTGTGTTTTGTAATTGTTGTCCTCATGTTTACATGTGAGGATAAAGTAAAACTGGTGAGATGAGTCTGAACTTTCTTCCGCATAAATGTTGAGGTGAGTCTACACGGTTCAGGCATTTCTATAATTATCTTAAAAAAAAACAAACATGAATGTGCAGGAAGGAAGTAAAAATGAGGATGAGTCACGTTGCTCACCAAGTGCTTTTTAAAAATGAGGAAAAAAAAAAGAAAAGAAAATTGCCACCTTGCTAGAAATCTTGTTAGCAGCTGTAACTTGCAGAGCCCTCTGCCCTCCAACTTCAAGACCTCTATGGAAGACTTTCCAATGTTTGCTTTGGATGAGTAGAGACTGTTTCAAGACCTTAGAAATCTAGGGAGTATCCTTCCTTTTTGTTCACTACAGTGTAGTTTTTCCCACAGAGAAACAAAATAATCACATAGTTTATTTTGCTTCATGTAAATAGGAGTAAGTGCTCTTCAGGGACTAGTTGTTCTTCGCAACTTGCACTCCCAAATAGAAGATGTCTGATCTTCTCAGTAGTTCCAGTCTTTTTTGACTTACCCTTCCTGTTTTTCTAATTTTACCTCTATGGCCCATAGTCATAAATCTAACCCTAATTGACAGTGGCTTATGTTTTGTGAACCTCCTGAAAGACCCCAAGGACTGACTACCAGAAGTCAAAAATTGTAGCTCTGTTCTAAGGCAGTCAGCTTTGTAATATTGCCATCTAAATGCAGGGTGTCAAGGATTGTTTTTTTGTAAATATATGTTGCTACTGTCTTGTTGTCTCATGCAGGTTTTTTGCACTAAGTTGTCAGAAGCAGGTATTTCATCTGAAGTGATAACAGGCATCTTTTCAAATATTTCTTCCATTTATTGTTTCCATGGACAATTTCTTCTTCCTGAGCTCAAAACAAGAATTACACAAGAATGGTGAGCAACTGTCATTACAATTACTTTAAAAATATGTTTTCAAGAAACTATAGCAACCATGAGGTCTAGTCTAATTCCAAAGGTTTTAATTGTTTAATGCAGTAATTCACTTGTTGTTTAATACACTAGTATGGAGTCTTTTAAGCATTTCTGAATACAGGAATAGGCCTGACCACTCAAAATTTCTAGAGTACATTGTGAGAATTTTTTCAGTCCAAAGTATTGCCAGAGGTGTTTTCCTTACTGTATTTCCACTCTCCTTTTATTGCAGTACTGTGAAACTGCAGTACTAGCAAGGAAGGAAATTGCTTATTGTGGTCCCATAGATGAATTATTTTGGTCCCACTGTGCCATATTAAAAAAAACACAGTTACTTCTCAAAGAAGGAAAATGCATCATCATGTCATAGTCTAGACTTTGCATGCCATGTCGGAGACATTTTATATTTTCTTTAATTAATTTTCTTATGGTTATATAAAAATTGATTTAATGTTAAAATGAGCATTATAGCAGGAAACCAATGGAAAATCTGGACAGACAAGATAGATGAATTCCTATCTATAAATCTGCTTTTGTCTACTATGCAACCACTTCTGTTGTTGAGCACCACAGCATTGCACAAGTTTTTATCCCAGAATTTCTTGGCCTTCTGTTCTAGGAGATAATAAGTATTATTGGTTACAGTGTATATCCACTTTCTTTAAGAAAACAGATGTGGGTTGGTTTGGTTTTTTTTTTTTTTCCAATGAGTAATAACGGTCAAAGACCAATTAAAATTTGTCAACTGTAATAAGTTGTAAATGATGCAGAAATGCAGTGTTAGGTAGAAAGGTTAATTGTAAGGCAGATCTGGGAAACTTGATTTGAGATGACACACTGGCTACAAAGAGTGTCTTGCAGTAGAAGGTGCAGAGAGTGCTGACACTGCATATTTCCAAGTACCCTAAATGATGAAGACAAGACCAGAGTTCACATATGTCTTGGCTGAGTCCAGTTTTCACATATTTCATCAATGATCAGAAGGAATAAATGACTCTCAGCACCTTTGCACCTGACTTGCATTTACAGGGACAGCTGTAATAAAAGGGGAGGAAAACTCAAGAGTCTGGAAGTCAGAAGAGGACAGAAGATTTGTTAAATAGCCAAAAGGGGTCTCGTGTGGTCAGACTGCAAGTTGTGAGTTCAGCAGGAGAGAAAAGTTGTGGGAAAAATGGCTGGTCCTCTGCCTGGCCATAAATTTGGAGGAGACAAAGATGTGTGACTACTGCTGCTCCCAGCCTGGGGGGGTCTCTAGGCAAATGTGTGTCTGGTCCCCTGGGACTACCCAGTTGAACTGAGCGATCTCTTTGCATTAAAAGCTCTTCAGATGTTTGGCTATGGTGGAAAAGATTCTTTTTAAAAAGTAAAATTTTCCCATGAGGTTTTGTGCTGGACAACAGTGATATATAGATTCTTTTTTTTTTTTTTTAACAATGCGTAGTCAGTTTTGAATCTAATCTTCACTTAAGAGAGTGACGGTGGGGGGTGAAATATCGTTCTTTATACATCTAGATTAAAGTTTCATCTCAGGTACCGTGTAGATTACTTTAAACTAAATTTAACTAAATAAACTAAATAACTAAAATTTAGCCTGAAATATCTTGATTGCATATGTGTGTAAGTGCTTTTGCATGTGGGAGATGACTGTGAAAGTCTTAGAGTTCTGTTTTCTCTCTGAAGATAGTATTGATTTCCAGAGATTTCAGTACTTACCTATCTCTTTCCCATAGGAACGTCAACCCACGGCTAGGAGATATCCTACAGAAACTTGCTCCGTTTCTGAAGATGTATGGAGAATACGTAAAGAATTTCGACAGGGCAATGGACATGGTGAACACATGTATGCAGAGGTCCTCTCCATTCAAAGATGTTGTTCAGAACATACAGGTATGTTATTAATTGGCATAACATGTCTTGGAGATTCTGATTTATTTGTGAGAGTTTACTTTTTTTCCAGTGCATGACACACAGTGTTAGCTACAAGATAATACTGCTTTAATACTAAAAATATACAAATTTAGCGGCAGTCCTTCCTTTTTTGCTGTGTGACAGATTTTTCACATAGGTAGCTTTTTCCCTACTCATGTGTTTAAGAGGAGTATCAGAAGTTGCAGAATGAAACTTTGCCATTGCCCCAGCAGTTCTGCCTGTGAACATGTCCATTTATAAACTCTTTTTGATTTCTCTCCCTCATTACTAATTTTAATCGCTTTTTAATAAATACATTTTCATTCTGAGGTGGGTGTGTTTGAGTTTGGGCATGTCATTGGCAGCATCTGCTGTTGGTCTGATTTTTCTGAGGCTCATGAAGTGGCACGCAGGTCTCAGGGATCACAGCTCTGCAGGAGGATGCTTAGCATGGATTTTCATGTGTTTTCTCTTAATTATACAAAAAGCTGCATGAGGAGGGAGGGGGAGAGCTCTGCTTATGCTGGCATATTGGTAAAACCTCTTTCTGCCCCTCTGGCCCTGGGCCAGCTGAAGGGATGCAGCAGGCTCCAGCATGCTTGCAAGCATCCCTCCACAGGTGCTGGGAAAGCAGATACCATCCTTTGGGAGGGGAGGGCTGGCAGGGAGTGGGTTAAGCTGAGGAGGGAGCACAGCTGCCTGCCCTAAATGGGAGGATTGTGGCTGAGCCAGCTGTCAGGAATCAAGTAATCCCCCAGCAAGCTGGGAGAGGAGAGGCCCAGTGCGGAGGGTCAGGGCTGCCAGCTGGTGACTCAGAAGCTTGGAGAAGCAGGAACTGGGAAAGGTCCTCTTCCACCGGGCTCTCACTCCACGTGGCCTTTTCTAAACCGTTTTCTGTCTGTGAACCCAGCCTGCCATCACTGGGGTTCTGTGCAGCAAGCACTGTTAAAAAAAAAAAAAAAAAAGTGCCCAGACATTTTGCTGTCTCAGTTTGCTCTAAGCCGCTGATATGGCTTTCTGAAGTGTAAATCAGTTTGTGACTCTTTTCCCTATGGCACAGGCATCTGCCCACCCTAGAATTCATCTCTCTCATCTCACCACCAAGCTACTAACACAAGTCATTTGTGTTAGCTGTCAGTCTGCAAAACGGGTCTGCAGCTGTCTGCAACCATGAGTATTTCTGCTGTTGCTTGAGCAAAACTTTGACAGGCAGTATAAACACAGGCAATGCATACAGGAGATGCAATTCTGAAGCCTATTGATGACAGTGTTCACTGTAGGTCATTTTAGTGGCAACATCACAGCACCTTTTGCTTCTGTCAATGACCGTAGCTGCAGGAGGCAATGATTTGACCCAGAATATTTAGTCCACTCATCTGACCTATCTCTGTGCTATCAAAAGCCACAGTTACTTTTCAAAATACCAGTTGAAGTCTGTTGTGATCCTGCAGGAACACACTGTCCACCTAAGCTTAAGGCATTAACAATTATTAATTATGCTAAACTAAGGAAAACAGAAAACAAAAATCAAATGGTACTTATAAACGAATGACTGTGACTTCACTTTAGCAGTTTACTTTAGCTGACCTTAAAGATAAACATACTTTCTATTCGGTTCACATCTACCTACTGGGGCCAAAATTTGATAGCTAGTGAGTTTATTAGGACTTTTCTTTTGTCAAATTTCTCCTTATGCCATCATATAAGTACTTTTTAATATGTATTCCTGTGTTTTGGATTGTTACATGAATTAAACACAGAATAAACATTTATCCTTCCTCTAGTAAAGTCATTTGAATTGCAGTGTAAACTCTGTAGACTTCTAAAAATTGCATGGCATTAAACTTTAGCTATTTGGAACAGTTTATTTTGTCACTGCTGACTTTTTAGAGAGGATACCCTTGGCACGTGAATGCAACTGACATGAACTTTGAAGTGACTGCTTCCATATTGCTGTTCAATATTAAGGTTCATCCTATTGCTGGGTTAAAGACAATGGATAAGTCTATAGTAAGTGGATTTGGAAATATAAACCAAGCACTAATATGCAGTAGTGCAGTTCTGCGCCCCTTTTAGTTCCTCCAGGAATCTCTGATTCTTTCCATCCCAGTTGTATTTTCTGGGAATCATGGTGCTGTAAAACTCTGAGAGATAATAAATTATTTTCATCTCCTATAAACAGAAATATTGTTCACCCTGCTGTACTGTGACGAGATATTTTTAAAAGCAAATTTACGTCTTTGATTTTCTGGAAGGATAGCTAGTATTTTTCTTTCAGACATTCATCTCTATCTCCAGACTTTGCCTTGAGAATCATGCAAGTCAGCAGTGTGTCGTGGGCTGTAATATTTATGAGGAAAATTGCAAATACCTGAAACAAGCACCTGTCTGAGAAAAGCATGCTGCAATTAATGTGGTGGTTGAGGGGGTTGCTTACTCTAGAACAGACCAAGACATGGCATTAGTGAACTGACATAAAAATAATGCTATGGAGAAGAGCATGTGTGTGTATATGTGTGGTTAACATGCTGATGTGGGATTCAGGAGTAAGATTACCTCACTAACAGAAACTTCCTGTGTGCTTTAAAACAAGTTACTTATTCTTACTGTGTTTCTCATTTCTCCTCCCCTCTTTTAAATAGAAATATCCCTTCACTTCATAGGGATCCTATGAGAATAAGTACACTGCAACACCATTGCAAGCAGAGCAGATTGGTGCCTTATTGGGTAATATTTAGTGTAATCAGTCCCAAACCTACCCCCTTCTTGGTCAAGTAAAAAAAAAAAAGAATTTGAGGCAGCTCCTTCTTCAGAGGTGGTGTGTGAGCAGTGTATCTTCTGCTCATACAGTAAGCTCTAGCAAGCAATGTATCCCTGTGGGGTTTCTGATTTTATGTAGTCTTTGGGGGGGGAAACGCTGCATATGGCCATGGATGAGAGGAGCTTTTCTGAGCCTGTGAAGAAACACGCAAAATCTAAAAGAAGGTTGTTGCATATCTGCAGAAAATACCAGATGTGCAACAAAGGTTCACATGAAACCTTTCAGCTGTGATATCTGCTTGAGGGTAGCAAGGCAGTGCAGAGAGATGTGAACAGGCTGGACTGATGGGCTGAGGCCATCTGTATGAGATTCAACAAGACTAAGTGCTGGGTCCTGCACTTCAGTCACAAAAACCCCACGCAACACTACAGGCTTGGCGTAGAGTGTCTGGAAAGCTACCTGG
>VZTL01014214.1:0-49735 GCA_013400535.1 Scopus umbretta
AAAAAAAAAAATCTTTTGCCTTCGCAGGTCTCCATTGATGACAGATCCCCTCTACACATAAGAGTGGGTGGTTCCCAAAGGTGCTACAGGGACTGGGCAGCACTTAACTGTGTGGCTGCTGAAGGGGATATTCAGGAAAGCCAAGGCTGCTAAATGTCAATCACGTCACTACCAGTGGAGATGACCAAGTCTTCAGGCTGTGCGTGGGTGGCTGCCCCCTCCTCTCCAGGCCACCTCACAGCCTTGGCAATGCCCATCCCTAGTGAACCGGGACTTCAGAGTGCAAAGTTTGTTGGGAGGTCATTTCAAGTAAGGTACTATCTCCACCCCCGTGGCAAGTGGAAAATTTACAGGTGGAGGCAGAAAAGTGCTCGCAAGCATCAGGTGGGATAAGCTCACCGATAACTGAGTGGGCATTCACAGCCACGGCTTATTTCATTTGTCATTTTCTTTGTTCATTCCTCTTCAACTTCCAGGATAAAGCCAATCGGCAGGAGGGGATTTCACTTTATGGCACCAAGCAGAGCTGATTCTGCTCTAATTTTCTATATTTTAAGCACTTTTTCCCCACAGAGAGAAAAACTATGTTTATGCCTATTTCTATTACAGCCCTTCGTTCCTGGTATCTAGGACAATGATAAACTATATCACAGAGGGGAAACTGAAATCCAGTTGCTATTTCATGAAACTAACAATATTAGAGATAATCAAAGAACTAAAATAGTGTGCCTCTGCAACGAGAAAAGTCATACTGAAGGGCTCCTGGCAATTCACCCCCAGTCTAAGGAGAGGCCATTATTTTACTATTGCATTTCTTAAAAGGTATTTGACATATCTAATGAAATATTCTGCAATCAAGCTATTAACCAAACAGTCTTGGAAGCAGCTATCCTCCACACAGGTGACACTACAGATTATGCCCAAATATTTGAATTCAGATACTTGTTTTTGCTCAGTCATGCACTGGTATTTAGAGCTAGTAATAGGATTTCTTTGCATAACAGATACTATAATTTATTTTTTCTCTCTGGAAGTAAAGGAAAAAAAAAAAAAACAACTAAGTTTTCAAGGATAATTCAATGGCATCTGTACAGACAGACCACCTAGACACATCTCTGGATGTTTATCTGATCTCCATAGCCTTGCTAATGGAAAGCTGAGTATCCCACACGTATGATGCTAAAAATCTGTTTAGCTAATGAAACAGCATTTCTGCTAATGCCAACTGAAATGGGCTCCAAGGAGCAGAAAGATCCAAACTGGTAGTGTAGAGCTCAAGAAAGAGTTAAAAGGAAAAGCTCCCACAGTAACTTTAGAGAAGTAAGAAAGTCTTTGAAACAAGTTTTCCATTCAAGGGAGTAATCTGCATTTCTGCTGGGGAGATGTTTTATATACCACGTAAAAAAAAAAAAAATCCTTATTTATCTATTAATTTTGTTCTGGAGGGAAAGAAAAGCATTAAACCGCCATACATACAATCTGTAGTGGAATGAACAGAGAAAAAAAAAAATCTATGCATGATTGTATTGTCTCCATCTCTTATAACCTTCTCTAATCTATGAGTTAAGACCTTAATTAAGTTTTTAGATTAATATTTTTGAAAAATAATGCGCGCAATAATACACAAAATATAAAAGATGTATTTGTTTGCTGTTTTCACATCTTAAACTTCTTCAGCTGTACTGAAGACACTGAGATACATGACTGTTAATATTTATGGAAGAATATAATTTGCACTTTCAAAAGATTTGCTCATCTTTGATAAGAAAAGGAAATTACATGCCATAATGCACCGTGAAGTGGATATATAATGTAGTACAAGCTACCTCGAGGGCAGAGAGAAAACTGCATGCTGACATTTCTCATTATACATGTGTCAAATTAAGGCTCATTAACTTAAAACCAAAACTGTTTACAGCTTATTATTATAACTGGAATAGGAAACTCAGGTCCTGCCCTCCCCCTGGCTGAAAATTAAATTAAATAATTAAATAAGCAATAAGCCAAAAGTCTTCACTCACTGGCAAAGTGGAACATATCAGTAACATCCCATCAAGTTATAAATGGTTTAAAATACAGTTTTAACATCACTAACCCAAAAGAGCAAAAACAAACAGTAAGAAAAACTCACATTTTACACTGGGAAATAAAAGCAGCAAGCACTTGACTAGGAAAATCCTCCTAAAGTTCATTTTCAGGGTCAAAAAAATCTAGTGTCGCCTTGTCTAATGACAGCTCCTGGTAAGTGAAAGGATTTTCTGCTGTGAGCAAGCAGTCATGGGATGTATTTTGTAAAGCCCTTGTGCCCTCCCCTCCTCCTCCCAGGTCTCACCCTAGCACTTCTTGTTTCTAGCACAGGCACAAAAACCACAGGCAGAAATACTCTCAACGGGGTGTTTTATTAGGATGGGGACAATGTGCAGTGACAAGTAAAATGCATACCAAAATACAGGAATGCCCCTGAGGTCTGTCTACCCAGCTGGAGGGCCAGCTGGGGTCCTGGTCCTCTTCAACGTTCACCCGAAGAGTTCGATCAACTCCAGCATCTGCATACCACCATCCTACTGGGACGGATGCAATTTTTGGGGTGGGGGGATGATGGGAACCCTTCTGCTCCCCCATAGCCTCAGCAGCAGCAAGGGGACAGTAAGCCCAGGACACCCAGTGGGGAGCAGGTAGCCAACGGCTGTTGGACAACATGCAGAAAGGAGACACACTTCCCCTGGAAGCTCTCAAGATTGGCTTTGCATCAGTGTCTGAACTATGAGGGGCTGGCTGGTGCCACGTGAAAGTGTCCTGCAGGCACAGCCAGCCTTTTGAGCAAGCTGAGAAAGAGGGATGAGCGTGGAAGGGGATGAAAACACTGCCTTAGGTCTAGCCAGAAACCAGCCCTGAAGCTGGTTGATGTGGGAAAGACAGTGAGGAATGAAGCTGGAAGGCGGCATGGGAGTTAGGTCCAAGAATACGCAAGAACCTGATAAAATATTTATTCCTCATTCTGACATGAAACAGATGGGGTGGTGAGGATTTTGAATCATATCATCCCCACTACAATCCCTCTACTACAGTGGCCACTGAAATCTTCCAGCTTTTTGCTGCAGATGTAGACCAAGAAAGAAGACAGAAGAAAAACTGTGGCACAACAGACGTACAGTATTAGATAAATCTTTCTCATTCATTCATGTCATTCTTCTTCCCTGAAGTTATAGGAAGGTCTTCTAAGACACCTCCCCTTCTCCAGCTTCGTTATCTTTTAACTGGTACTAACGCTGGTACAAAATTACCCTTTTTTGCGCTAAAGGAAAAAAAAGTTACCCACGGTAAAATGCACTAAGGTCACAGCATTGCTGCCTCTGCACACTGTGGGAAAACCTAGCTTTTCTTCCTTCTTTTTGTAATTGTTTCCTTTACAAAGAACGTACAAAAGGAAAGAGGCAGCAACAGCAGCAAGGTGACATTTTTGTGCCTGACCTCTACCCTCCATGGAGAAAAGCAAGCCCAGGGCAGGGGCTGCCATGCCCAGGCACCTCCCCAGCCAAGCAGACTATGCCAGCAGCGCTGGCCCAGTGGGGCTGTGGGGACCTCTCTCCTCGGCCACGGTGGCAGGGATGTGCAAGTTCTGCATACTTGGACACATCCGCTTCCAGTTCAAGCGCCTACAGGGCTTTGGGCAAAGGCAGCAACCCCAATCTCTCCTGCCTTTTTTTTTTTTTTTTTTGTGCTGGGTCCATAAAGCAGAGCAGAGGAAGGTCCCCAGGCATGCTGAAACCACTGCCCACAGTCTGCTCAACCTTGTCTTGCTTCTTCCTCAAGGCAACACCCCTCAAAACCACCGCCTGCTTCCAGCATACCCTGCGTTTTGTCTGTTTGTCGGCACGCTCAGATTGCAAACACGCTGGAGCAGGGACCATCCTTCTGCTCTGTGCACACGCAGAGCTTGCTCGGTGCTGTCCTGCTTGCTGGATACTGCCTGCTGCTGAGGTGCAGGCAGAAACTGGGATTGATACAAATGAAATACAAATGGAAAGATGTGAGTGTGTGTGCAGGTGAGGGAGAGGAGAGAGGTAAAGCTCCACAGCAGCAGAACAAGGCTTGAAAGGATGCCCTGTATTCATAAGGAAGGCCACTACTTCCAGTTAATCAAGTTTGTCATGCCCAGACGCCCGCGCTCTTGTAAAATTACAGCTGAAATGACTCAGACTGGAAGCCCCTATGCTCCAGCAGACCAGCTAGAGCACATCAAATGTGGTATACTTTTTCTAGTGAGAGCAACAGCTAGACAGGAGCAAGAAACCACTCCTAAAGGATATAAAAGGTCTGTTCAAAAATGAGTTGCTGTGAGCAGTGAAGAGGCACTCAAGAGAGGTGGTGAGGGATCAATAGCTGATGTTCCCTGTCCACTGTGCATGACAGAAGTGACACGAGGCCTTGGTACTTCTGAGTACTTGGGAGCGTGTGCACAAAATCAGCTTGCTTAAAGATTTTGTATGACAAAAGCACAGCCGAGCTACCTACCTGCAGCAAGGATTCCCCATGAGATCCTGGCATGTGCATGGTCCATCCCATAGAGCATCCCCTTTTCTAACCAGCATTGGAAACCTCCTGCACAATCAGACCCATCTGGACAAGGAGAAAGCAACCTGTGTCTCTAACCTCAGCCTTCCTGCCAGATGAGAAGCAGGGAAACGGCAATATCCTTGCAGCTTTACCCTCCCTTTCTTGAGGAGCAAGACAACATCGCGCTGCCATCCTGACCGGGCTTCAATCCCCATTTTAGAAGAAGGAAGAGATTTTTCCGGATGTTGCTGGGAGGGAAGCACTGGAAATCCCTGCACTGATGTGTCTGTTTCCTCCCAAGGGAAGTCATTAAGGAGAGGGTGTCTGAAGGCAAATGGGCATCTCTGGAAAGCACAGCACCTTTGGTCTGCTGCCACAGAGGAGCTCTGGAGGCCAGCATGTACCTTCAGCAGTGTGGTGGGGGACGCATATCCTGAAAACAGCTACAGCAGGGAGCACTGGCAGAGCAGCGTCCTGCACCAACCGGCAGTGCTCCCCGAAGAGTGGGACAGGCGCACGGCGAGAGCTTTTGCTTGCAGCTGTGTCCTGCCACAGCCCAAGCACTGTCCCAAGTTGTGCTGGGCAGGATGAGGAGAGGTCTGCCCAGGCCTGCAGATAACCATGCCCTCACGTTCTTCTGCTTGCTGCAGACACCCTCTCTCCTACCCGTCACAGGAAGTAGCACTGCTGGGCTTAAACACAAGCCAGCTAGAAAACCAGGGCACCGACAGAAAAGGAGACGTGTCCCAGTACAGTGGTGCTGGATCCATCTTCAGTTAGGCTTGTCAGCCCACGACTGAGGATGCTTGGCCTCTGGTTAGCCCACTGCATTGCTACACATCACCTTCTGATGCGCAGTAGAGCAGAGGACCGAATGCAGCCATGACAATGGGGAGTTTCTTCGCAGCCACTGCTGTCTCTGTGGTATTGTTTCCACTGCAAAAGCCACAAAGCGCTGTAGTCGTATACATTTGCTTTTGTTGGTTGCTCTCTCTTTTACTCTTCTGTTCTTTGTAATACGCTAACCAGTTTCCTCACAGGGAATGTAAGCACCATACTTACATTTCTATGTAAAGGCGACAGACTCCCACACTTCTGAAGGCAGCATCTCAAGAGATAACATGCGGCTGTTCCCAGCTCTAACTCTTCAACCTAGTCATAAGCCAATAAACATTCATGCCTGAGGCTAATAAGGAAAAAGAATGTTATTAGACCTAGAAAAGGAAGAGTACAAATACACTTAGCATGTTATTCTCAGGAAAGGCAGCATGTAGTAAGACAATGTGGATTTGTAGCCCATCTGATAATTCGCACTACCTCCTCTGGTATGAAGCTTACGTCGTATTAAATGGCATTTGCATGGGACTCACTCACAGTCAGACACCCTGCACTCACCACCACCTGAGACCCTCACCATGAAAGATGACAATAGTATTGCAGATTCACACCTCTAAATTTCTCACAAAGACAGGCCTTTAGTTAGACACAGTTTGTGAGGAGAAGAGCAAATGGGATCTTGACTGAAACACCAGATGGGTAATATCATGTGGAGGGGAAGCTTTGGATAAGGCTAACCTTATTCTTGGGAGCAATCCTGAGTTTTCACACTAGCCTGCAAGGCTAATAGCTGGGCTCCATTTGGGTTGCCCTGGATGGTAGTTGAGGGTTTCACAATGGCACGTTCCCTTCTCCTTTAGCATAACTTTGCAGGACAGAGTGAATTGTGGGCAGTGGCTGGAGTGGCGAAGAAGTAAAGCCAGCCAGCCCCAGCAGGAGGAGTTGCCCCTGCACTGTGAAATGCCAAGGAACTGCTGGCTTCCACATACAGTTTCAGCCATTTGGCTGATGAAGGCCACGTGTCCCCCTCCTCTTCACTTCTGCCTTACACCGAGCCAAGGAAGAAGTCCAGCCTGAATGAGCGCAAAAATGAAGATCATGAACTCAAAATAAAGCTTTGGCCAAAGGTTTGGTATGGATGCTGACTCAGTGGCTTGGAGCCTGTTACACGCAAACTGAGAGCACTGCTTTGCCTGTACGCAGTGGAAATATTCCAAAAATAGTGACACACACTGTCAGCGCTGAACGGCTGTCTGCAGAAACTTCTTCATCCTTCTCTAAACAGAGGTAGATGGAAACTTTCAAACTGTGACTCATGCAGAATAGTCCTTGGTTGATTATTTCAAGATAAACGGTCCCTTGTGATGTCCGTAAGACCACATCATCAGCCCCAGGTGCTCTCTCTCTCAGACTCGTTTTCTTCTTTTCTACCTGTGAGCCTGTGTCAACAGCCAAACCTCACAAAAGATGCCTCACAAAAGTCTGGTCTGAAGGAACATAACATCCATAGACAGAGCAGTCTGACAATCTGTGGTTCACAATGACTGAGGCTAGAGCAGATGTCAGCGTCCCGTCAGATAGTTATTCTTGCAGATGGTGCACTTCAGCCTTGCTTGTCTGATGCTGATTTCCGTCATCTATAATGATCCTAGATTTAGGACCTAACTTATGTTAGTATGTTATTCTAGTAATTTCAGTGACATTACTACCACTGCAAAACATGTTGCGGTCCAAGCAAAAGTTTGTTGGCATGATGCAGTCAATCTGCCTTACACAAGAAGCCAGACAGATCAACAGAACAACCTCTTCCGGTCTTAGCAGTGATAAATATATGAAGACCTGTATTAACTGTAATATGCCGCTTCATCACCAGACAGGGGATAGACTAGCTACCCAAAGAAGGTATTAGAAGAACAGCTGCTCTTGGAAATATAACCAGGAAAGACAACTTGTTACTACCATCCAAGTAATCTCTCGGTCAAGATCTGACACTCTCCAGAAATCACCAGCTTAACAAAGGCATGAATAACTTGTGTCTTCTACATGTTTTATTCTATTAAACTATTATAACTCTAGAGAGGAGTGAGGGGCAGTCCAAAACAGGTAGATGGGAGGATGAGAACTGATCCAGGAGACTAAACACGAACAACTGCGTAATATGTTTCAGTAGTAAAGGCATTTTTTCCTAGGAGGGGCCCTGAATGGCCTTTATACAAGTCCCACACACGAAGACATACAAGCCCTTTTGCTGCTCAGTGTAGATCCCAACTTTGCAGCTCAGTTCCTCCTGCTGCTTTGCTGGTCCCACAAATTTCCTGTGCCCTGTGAACCTGGTTTTGGCCTCTCTGATGTCCGTCTGTTCCTACATACCATCTTCATACCTTTCAGCTCATGGACCCAGTCCAGTCCTACAGGCTGGCAAGCTGTGAGAACAGAAAGTGAGGCAGAAAAAGAAGCCGAGACCCTTGCCATGGCAGGTTTTGGCTGGTCAGTGTGACAGGACGCCCTGCTCTCCCCGGTAGCCTTGAGCAAGCACAAGTGGCACACCAGGACCAGAAACGTGTCTGGCCAGACCAGGCAGCACCCTCCCTCTCACCTGGGTGACCCAGCCCCACATTGGGGCTGAAAAGCAACAGTGGACCGCAGCAGACAGCTCCTCAGGGTGCAGGGGGCCACAGGGCAGGAGGACGGACTCACTCCTGTCCCAACCACGCTCTCAGCTCTGCTGCCAACATGCCGCGCTTGCACAGGAAACACCAGGGAGCTACATGAGCATTAGCAAAGAGTGGGCCTTTTCCATAGCAGGGGAAAGTACAGGCACAAAGCTGCCCGTGTTTCTAAATGTTCACAGCCCACGGCTCCTGTTGTCAGCCAGGAAGGGTAACGGCTAAGGTTCTGTGTCATTGCATTTCTGAGAATTTCTCATTTTTAAGATCTCAGTTAAGGCAGGCAGGGGATGTTCTTCATAATGCATCTGAGCACCGGGGGACTGGAGGCAAGCCGTGGCTTTTCACAGTATTTCTACTAAGGCATTACATGAGGCGCAACTCCTCCCTCTGTCACACTCCTGAGAGTCAGAAGGAAACCAGCATCTCACAAGTTAGCAAGGTTAACTAGAGAGGCGCCGTCCACCATAACAGTTTTGGTAAACCTCCTTCCTTGCATCCTGGGCAGCCACACATCCTGTGGCAGCCCGACCACAGCGCTCGCTGCAGCCCAGAAAGACCTTCACACGCAGCACCCCACAAGGTGTCCCAGCTCTCGCCACACCAACAAGCTGGTGTGAGGTGCTGCTGTGCATTGGCAAGGCTTAAACCCATTTTACAGAGGAGGCCTATGTGTTCACCCCAGTATTACAGTTAGGGAAATGAGGCAGAGGAGGATGAAATTACTTGCTAAGGTCAGCCAGCCAGTCCAAAGAAGGACAACAAATGGAATCAGATGCTCCCATGACCCAAAATCCTGGCTCCCAACTACCTGTCTACAAAGCACCATTAAAAGCACCTTCCATTCAGTGCATCTATTGCCGCAAGCAAGGTCAAGTGGTCAGGGTCAGGATGGTGTCACCACTCATTTCAGCCACACCTTTCTGTTTCCATCACAGAAAAGCGGGCTTTTTGTTGACTACGTTTCTCTCATGTCCCCTATGTACACCGCCTTTAGCAACTTGGTAAAAATTTGCTGAACCTTAGTGGCCACTTTGCAGAGCTGCAAGTTTACAGTGCGGCCTCAATGGAAAGTTACTGTGCATGCCTTGTGGCCACACAGGTAAGATGCACTGCGTTGGAACTACAGCTGCAGTGGTTATTTGTGTTATCCTGGAAGTTCCTTTAAGTTCTGTAGCATCAGTAATTCGGTACAAACACAGACACCTACTTTTCTCTCTCACTGAGGCTGTTTAACCATTGGGTTTTTTTAAGATAGATGGTATCAAATTCATGGCAGTGCTGACGCCTATTGATCTTGTCTCCAGCCAAGAAGGGCCTTTCCATCTACAGCTGGTTCTCCAGAGAAAGCTATAAACAGGCATTTGCATTTGCCAAGCAACAAAGCTTNTGAGACCCCTGCTGCCTCCCCATCCATTTGAGGGAAGAAATGGTTTCTATGACTGCCATTACTCACCATCACTTCCATACCCTCAGTCATTAAGCCTGTGCCCTTTCTTCCTCTTGGATCTTCTGCAGCAGTCCCTCTGCTCTCTGCACCCTCCTCCTCCTCCTCTCTCGGTCCTGCCACGGTTCGTCCTGTGACGACAGAGACACCAGCAGCAGAGGCTGTCCCACCCAGCAGGGAGCTCCTGCTCCAGGCTCCGTGTGCCACCTCAGAAAAGCTTCCATCCACCCCCGCTTCTGTAGTGGGCTCAAGGTGAATTGAGACTGACTGCCAGGCAGTTGACTACCCATTCACATGCGTTACTGAATCCCATCCCTGCTGTCCCGAATCCCCTAATATAAGTTTGCCCATTGTTTCTGAGGAGAAATCTCTGAGGCCTATTGCTCTGTGATGGAAAACTTTCACAGGAGTGCAACATAAACTCTTAATGATCTTTGCTTCAAGTCGCGAATTCAAAGTCACTATTGCAATTCTTTGCACATAGACAAAAACACCATCACGTCACCTTTTTCTTTCATTTTTGTTTGGTTGAAGATAACTCACGTGACTTTTAGTATCAAAAAAAAAAAAAAAAACCAAACACCCAACCTTTTAAAACTGCTTCACTTCTTAGTTTTGGGAAAATATGTTTTTCCCTCGAAGAGGAACTTGTATAAACCAAAGCTGAGACAGCAATGCTGGCAAGAGGATAGCCACTAAACTGTATTTCCTTATTCCATTTGCATATGACACGGGAGCAGATAATAATTCTCTTTAATGTGCTGTATTTGCAATTCCAAGAGATTCACTGAAAATTGCCTCCAAGTAACTCTTGATCTGTAATATATCTAGTTTCTATAGTATTGGACAATACTAAAACTATCAGTAGTTACCATCAATTTAGGTGAGTTTTAAAATTCTGCATAGAATTCAGATTCCAGATTTTGCTTTTACCCTCATTTCCAATATTAACTATAAAATACACACTTTATACCATAGCCCCATCCAATATTTTATCATGGATATTGGATAAGTGTGACATGAAATATGCTAACCAAAAAATAAATCAATTAAAAACAAGCTGACTTTAGCAACCCCTATTTGCTACCTCTACAGATGAGAACCTTTCCTTACCATTAATGTTTGGCACAGCGGCACGATGAGGAGACTACAGATGTCTCCCCAAGCGCCAGGACCAGCCCCTGCCCCAAAATGCCCCAAAACCAAGTGGGCATAGGCCAAGTATTCCCACCACCCAGAAGGCAGAGACTCACCCCATCCTCACAACACCCACCCCTCCAGCCCCGAGGGACCACGCGAAGAAACCCCACAAACCCCTCCGCTCACTGCCTGCAGACCCACAGCCTGCTCCAGCTGGGATATCAGGCATCCTTGGTCACAGCCAAGCAGGTCCAAACCCAGCTCCCTGAGCAAAAGGGAGGCACGGCACGGTGCTGGTGGACAGCCCCTCCTCTGAGCAAAGCTTGAAGGTGACGGGCAGGGCGGACAGAAGAAGATGGCATTAGCTCCTGGGACAGGAACCAAGCTTCCAAGCACACAACTGTAGGTGTGTCGAGAGGTGAGGGGTATAGTCAGGTACCTAAACTTGCAAGCATAATGAACAATTCAGTGAAGTCAGGCCCCTCATGCCCTCATGGCTGACTGGAGTGTGGGGAAACCCTAGGGATGAGGAGCTGTTCGGGGCTGAAATCCCATCCTCTGGCTGAGGTGGGAAATATCCCCATGAAGATGCCAACAATGCCATCAGCGTGCCTAGGTAGAACTGCTCTGGGCTTTTCACATGCTACTTGAATATAACTGCTATTGAGCTCCTGAAGGGTTTAGCCATATTTGAACAGTTTAGGGGGGGTGCCTCTGCCCCCCACCCCAACCCCTGCTCTCATCTTCCTTACCATTAAACATCCTTTGCCCTCCAGGCAGTCTGCTTTGGTACAGAATGCAGGGAACAGTTTCTTTAGCCTCTATCAATAGTGGATGGCCATGTGATTCAGCCATGTTGCATGCTGGTGATCGGTGATCAAAAGGGCTGGAGGTAAGAGTCTCTTAGCCCCAGAGCTGGCCAAGAGGTCCACTTCAGCCTATCAGCCAGCCTGGAGCCACACAAGCGGTATTTGAGGGAGGCCAGCCAGAAAGATGCTGCACTTCCCAGTGGTCCTGCACAGCTCAGAGATGTCTCTTAACTGATTGTATCCAAGTTAAATTAATCTTGACATAATTAACACAACACCTGCCACCACTTGCTTGCTGAAAAGTACAAATATTAGAAGGGCTTCACCTAAGGGCCTTCTAGATTCCCAGTAAAGACTCCACCACTGTCTCCAGCCACATCCCCTGCCTGAGGGGTAATAGTGCCCTGACTCACACAATCTTGCGGAATGAAAACATGGTGCTCATTGTGAACAAACCAATACAGGATGCACTTACTGGCTGTCAAAGGTTACAGGGTCCCCACTGGGTGATGATATTGTTCCCCAGCCTGTTTTACACTAGAGGACAATACGGGAGCATTGCATATGCTCAGGAGGGACTTCACCATCGCTAGCCTCGTACAGGCATGGTTTGATTGCACCCAGGCACTGAGCAGCCTGGCCAAAGGCACAAGCAGTACCCCAACACTAATCCAAGTCTCTGTGATGACACATCACCAAATTCTGCTTCCAACTCAGACAGAAATGGGTGATGCTGCTCTTCTTGCCCACTTCTGTTACCGATTCTGTGTGCTTTCCTACGGAAGCCCATGAGGCATCTCACTCCCCACCTGGTGGTTGTAATACCTACACTTCTGGATCTTAGAGCACCACCAGAATTTGTTGGTTAATGTTAAGGAAATGGTTTTGAAGATATTTATCAGTGACACTGTATCCTACAGCTGAGTTACACATGAACTCTTCTTGCTCATTTTGAAATGAATTGAAATAACTCATAAAAAGTGACATGAACTTACTATGCACATGCCTAAAATCTAACAGATTTTTTTCAACTACACCAAGATTTTCATCAGAAGTTAACACAACCACTGCTTGCATGCCTCTTCAGTACTTACAACGAATGTTTCATTTGCTATGGTAAACTGGCCCATTATCAGTTTTGTCTATCTGCTCTCAGACTCACCAACTTCCACTCTGTTGTTTCTGTAGAGCTGATGGTGGTGGGGAGGGCTCATCCTCCAGCTCCTCACCAGCTCCTGGCTCTTGCCCTGATGCCTCTGCCCCCGTGCTGGGCTCTGAGGGAGGACTCCAAGGGCTACATACAGAGCCACTGGGACATCAGGCACGGCAGCCTGGGGTAGAGGTTGGGAAGCAGAGCATAAACTGTTTCATTACTGGGATGGCGAGCTTTACTGACATGAGAATTTTGTGGGGATAAGTTAATCCTGAATGCTAAAAAAATCTAAAGGGATCATTCCCCTTTCTCTGCTCACTGTTATACAAGACGTTTCTTTTCTACTTTTGCTTTCACCTCTATCTTAAGTCACGTAAAATCATTCTTTGTTCTCCTTTTATAATCATAAGCTGCATGAATTACATCATGAAAAGACTACATATTACATTTCCTGTCATTTGTTGCTTAGCATATGCCACAAGCAGAGGGAAATTTTTCTCTTCCCACCACAAAACATTGACATGGATATAAATCTAAACATCTATTCTGTACAGTACTATAAGCCACCAGTGGTTTGTCTCAGCTGGAAAGAAACCATATCCCAAAACATTTGCATTTCCCACAGAGCAGAGCTCCCCTTGTCTCAGCAGCACTCGATGAGCAGAGGGATGTACCCGCCCTATTCCCAGCCTTCCCCAACCAGGACCAGTGGCTGGAGAGGATGGCGTGAGTGGCAGCTCTCCATGCGGCTCCCCTCCCCTAGAAAGCACCAGCTCCCCAAAGGAGGCCAGAGGCACCCGGAGGCACCCCAGCACCAAGGGCTCCCTCAGCAACCCGGAGAGCCTAGGCCTGGCATGGCCCAGCCTCACCAAGACCACCAGAAGCCCTGAAGAGGCAGCACAGACGTCTCTGTTTCTGGTCAAAATCCTGATAGCACCATGTACATTCATACACATTACTGTGCCAGACAGCCCCAGGCCCGAAAGTATCCTTGCTGTTGCCTGGGTGATGCAGCGCCATAGTCAGTTTGGAAAACAACTGCAAATCCAGGCAGGTGGCTCCTTGGGGTGCTGGGTTCACAGGCTGCAGGACAGGATCACCCATGTCCAGTCACACCACTGTTCCAGGGCTAACCCTGTAATGGCGAAATCAAGGGATTTTATATGATCGCAAACCATCAGGATGTTGGTTTTACCCACCGTCTGGGCCCACTTGTCTAAGAGTGAGGATGGGAGAGTCACCTCCTCCATGCAAAAGGAGCTATGGAGTCACGCATCCTCTCTCACAGCTATGGTAGCTTAGGTGTCACCAAAAAAAATACAGATGGATAAAGATGGGTAAAACAAGACCACCTCCCTGTGCCCCTTCCCTGCACCTCACAGTCTGGGCAAGGTACTGGAGCAGGGTTTGGTGAGCTGCTGGTGCACACGGATGTGCAGGCACATTAGCACACACACTAAGGGGGACTAGTTATATGCCACTGTCCTACAGCCTCTCCTGGACTGATTTACAAACGAATGTCCTTGTGATCTCCGTTCCCTAGACTACCCAAGTCAGCTCTAGTCAGCAGTAACTTGTTATCACCTTTCCTTTATTTGGCCAGCTGCAAATTTGGAAACCTGCCTGTGCTTTCAGTGAAAACCATAAGAAAGAATTATTAAATAACGGAACTTAAACATTTCCAAAACAAGTTAGAAAACAGATCTTTTTATTAGGACTATCATGGGGAAAAGGAAAAAAAACACCACCAAAAAAGAACAATAGCTGGGCATGAACACGTACAGTTAAAGGAAGAGCACAGGCTGCATGACTTCTCTCCTGACCTCACAGTAACAGAAATCTTTGCCCCGTTGCTGAATGGCGTCTTGAGCAGGGAAGAACAGAAAACCAGCCATGCCCACCGCCTCATAAAGACGTCTCAAGCCTCAGATTCCCATCTCAGTGGGAAAAATCCTTCCCACAGCACCCGAAACGCTGGCATCTTCTCCAGTGCAGCTCAGAGCACTGTTCAGCCTTCAAACCAGCCTTCAGCCTGGAGTTGACTGTCCCCTGCCTGTCCCTGCCAGAAAGTGCAGAAGAGAAGCAAAGCTGACTACGTCCCCCCATTTCGGCGATGCTGGCCCTGTTCACCCAGCGTCGCTGCCACTGTGCTACCCGCAGGCAGCTGCCACCCCAAGCGCTTGGCATCACATTTTTGTCATTCAACTCACAGCCTTTGAGGAATGTTTGTACTGAAAGGAGATAGCGCAGCACCATGAGGAAAAGAATTATTATCTCCCTCTTACCGTGGAAAATCTGATTCCTACGGCAGCCTTAAAAAGCAGAGACAGGCTGAATTGCCACCAACACAGCGCACAAGATCCAAAAATCTTCTAAACAGAGTCACAGGACAAAGAAACAACAAGAACAACCACCTATGGCTGGGCATCACCAATGCAGAGCTTCGCCATGTACACAGACAGGAAGGACTTCCAGATAAGCATGCAGCCATCCCGCTAGCTCCCCCGCCTGGGAGAGAAGTGTTCAGCTTGCTTTTGATTTTGCTGGGGTACTTGCGGGCCTCGTTGGGTGGCATTTACAAGGCATGCCTTAAATCCGTTTCCAAGGGCTTCATGGCACAATGTCGGCACGATATAAAACAGGGACAAAAATGACAAGGGAAGAGAGGAATGGAGCACACCCCCCCCCATCCCTTTCGGCCCCGATCTCTACCATCTCTGCTTCTACTCTACTATGTCTTTCCAGCTCACGGGGCTGGTTTAACACCAACATGCCTCGCTTCCAACTACCACAATGCACTTATAGAGTAAATACCTCGCTCTGGCAGCGCATCCTGCAGCACTCCCTGTAGCCCGACAGCCCTGCAGCCCCTGGCAGCTTTGCCAGGGACTCAGCTACCTGCTGCCTGAGACGAAGTCCTTGACCTCTCCTCACTTCGTCCTTCCTCCCTGCAGGTCCACCCCAGCTGCCCCACTCGCAAACCGCCCCTGAGCAGAACAGGATGTGCGTAGCAGCAAGACTTGCCTAAGAGGTTCTATAAATTGCTGCTGTCTGGGCAAATAACACAGCACCGAAAAAGCCTACATGCACAGGCAGATGGCCAGCTTAATCAGCTTGCAGTAGCTAAAGCATTACACTAAAGGCACTAATGCTTGCACTGATGAACAATCTCAGCATTATAATCAATGTTTCTGCCAAAGTTACACACCCAAGCCCCAGGCACCCTTCTGCTGCAAGCAAGCAAGCTAGTGATGGAGCTCTTTTAACTCACTGGCAACCTGAGCAGTTAGGTTCTGGCGAAAAGTAACCAGTAGCCCCCTGCCATTACAGGGCATCAAAAGGCAAGCAAGCCAGCATCACCTCCTGGGGTCTGCACACACCAGGCCCTACCACCGCTTCTGGCCCCATGCAGCAAGCAGTGAGGGCCGAATCACAAAGGGTCAGGAGCTCGGAGGAGCGATTCAGATAAACACCCATCACAGCAGATACCTAGCTGAAACCTCCATCGAGCTTTTTGTGCAAGGCCTGTGAAAAATGCCTTGAAATCTCCCAAGAAGCAGCTTTCTCGGGAAATTTCTGGCAGGTCCTTGCTTCTGTCTGGGACTGGCAGGCCACCTCAATCTGCCTGTCATGCCTGCCCCTTGCAGGAACCGCTGGCTGGTGAAGACATGGCAAGGCGTGGAGTGGGCAGGGAGCAGGAGGAACCACCCACCTCATTTCAGGCTGTCCTCTAGGGCTCCACAGTTTAGCTGCAGGTCTATTAACAGGCAAAGCATCAAGGAGCTGCCCAGTTTTTTTAGTCAACCTGTCAGCCCACAGCAGTGCAGCCTTGAAACCACGGATATGCTTTTCCTTATATTTTCTTTTTTTTTTTTTTTTAAATGAGGTTAGCAGGCCTGACACCTCACATCTTTCACCTGTTAGAATTTTCTGGACCAATTCTTACACACAATGAGACTATGGGATGCAAAGGACGGGTGTCATAGGCTTCACAACAGCAGGGAACAGCAAGCATGCCAGATCAGTCATCACTTGGTTCCAGGAAACAGTCCGAGATATTTTCCTGGCTTTCAACATCAACTACGACCTCTGGGTCTGGTATTTCCTCAGGCTCTATCTCCACTGGTAAGTTTTCTTCCACCTGTGGCTGGGGCTCAACACCTTGACCAGTCTGGGCAGCATCTGGAAAAGAAGGGAGAAATGGTTTATAAGTGCTATCCTCACCCTCATGGAAATCCTTCCTGTAGTCTCTGTAGCTGCAGGCTGCCTAACCCGCTCAGTCCCCTCTCCCCAGGCATCTGCAAGGCAAATTTCAGTTTTCTTTGTAACTACTCATTTACTGAGCTGTCCATCATGGCTTTATACACTTTGTTGCTGAAGCTCTCTGGGTTCAACTGCCCAAAATATACAAAAACATCAAAGCCAAATCTATTCAGTTACACCTGGGTAATTCAAGCTAGCTAACAGCATGCATTTAATGTGTTTTCACCTAAACACTTTCCACACACACCTCTGCTTTTTACTTATTTGTAGAAAATTTAAATATAGGATATTTTGTTAGTCAAACTGACAATGTTTAAATTTTTTATTAAAAAAAAAAAACTTCTGCACTTTAAGTGTATTAATATTAAACAATGACCTGAACGACTTAGATCTTTTTTTTTTTTCTTTCTTGCACTATGTTCATTAGTAGCATTTAATATTTTGAAAACAAAGCAAAGCAGCATCCAAGGTTAGACATAAAGCATAGCTGAGCTGCTGAGAGGCTGTGCATGGTACAGTGAAGGACACCAGAAGTGGAGACAGCAGTGCTGAGACCAGGCTATGACCTATGTAATGTTGCTCCACTTCATGATGTCTCTGCTAGACCTACTTCAGCTGAGGATGGTGCATTGCTAGGGAGGGTGTTGCCAGCATTTGTGACACGAAATTGAGGGAAACGTCATGCAGAAAGTGGAGTATCAATATCAAGTACTCATAGAACAGGAGACTTCTGAAAGAAAGGTTTTTTATTACTGCACTCTCTTGACCATACTGTGCTAAAGCTGCAGGGTTTTATTCTTGATTTCTTTGAAGGATTTAAGATGTGACCGTATTCCCACCCACTTAAGCCCCAATTTAAGGAACTGTACAAGTCTCTGACTTTGATGGGATTTAGTTGTGTTTACAGCTCAGCACATTGGTGGATGCTGTCCTGAAGATGACTGCTTACAAAACCAGTGCTGATTCTTATAAAATGTTACCGATGAGAAGGGCGTGCATGTGTGATATAATTGCAGGGAGAAAACTGTGACTTGGGGGGGGGGGGGGGNGAGCAAGTTGTTGTTTGGGGGGGGGGGTGCTGTTTTTGCAATATGTAGTTCAGCACAAGAGACACTGGAACAGACAGTCTGCGGTCTGCTGGCAGTACCCTCTGCAGGATGCTTACGAGCTGGTTGCCACTACATCTCATGGCTGGGTGAGGGCAAGAGCTACCTCCTGTGCAGAAGCCAAGCACAAGTAAGGTACTGATAAATGACCTGCTGCAACTTCTGTCGTCTGGACAAGATGCAGCACCTTTCCTGCAGCTAGTGAGTCCCAGGCCCCTCTCTACAGTCAGCTCCTCCTCCATCAGCCACACACATCCATTTTGTCCTTCACCCTCCTAAACAAGCTATCTGTCCAACTTAAAACAAGTCGCTGGACCCACCTGGCTTTGGAGGGCAGTCAGTTTGCGCAGCTTGAGCCTCGACATGGTCTCCACTGGGTTGGCTCTTCGCACCTTCGCTGGAGACCATGGACATTGTTAGTCCGTCATCCTTCTCCTCCTCTGTAAAACCAAAACCAGAGACTTGAAGGAAAGAGGTCCCCCACATCCCAGCAGCCTCGGCATGTTCATTGTGAGGCCAGACCACCAACACATGCTTGCATCTCCTCCTCATGTGGCACTGGTGCCATTCCCGGAGCAGACAGATGCCAAGTACAGAGGGCCATTGCCAACCTGTCAGAGACCATCTTGGCCATGCTGGCAGGATCACAGCTTGAAGTGGCCTCACTGGGCACGGGCAGATTGCACTCAGGGACTGGTGCTGACAAAGGACTGCCATCAGAAGCCTTCAGGTTGTTTCAGGACCAGACCTGAATGAGGGTCAATTTTCTTGCTGTGAAAAAAGGTTTTGCTGTGTTTCTTTCTGGCCAGGAGCACATGGTAGCAAGCATGAAGTGCAAAAACGGAAAAGCAAGGTTTAATTCAAGAACCCATTGTTGGGTAACAGTTGCCTATCAGCAAGCATCTTTCTGCTCCACCAGGTCAGGGGAGTGCTGGCTGGAAGTGGTCTTAGCCACACAGCTCAGACCAGTTTATGCTGAGGCTATTTCAACCCCAGCCTGCACACAGCCCTCTGTGAGCCTCATCCCAGGGGCAACAGTGTTCTCCACTCACCTGAAGGCACTGGGATGAACTTGTGTTTCCTCTTCATGCAGCAACACACAACTAAGAACACAACCACCGCCAGGATAACCACACCCCCTGCGCACCCGGCCAGGATATAAATGAACCACGGGTACTGCAGCAGGTCTCCTGCAAAAAAGACATAGTATTGTTAGTTACCAGGGTGGACAAGTTCCTTTCTCCAAACAGGAGAAACCCTGCAGCCAGATCAGACTATGTGGGCATTACTGTTGCTTTGGTTTGGATCAGGGGAGCTGATACTGTGAACTGTGGCACGTTGTGATTTATGTCGCATCATTTCATTATGGTATGGAATTTTTCATTGAGAGGCTTGTGTGACAAAGCTGTGTGCATTTGTTCCTGCCTACTCTGACCAGTAACATCTAAGATAATTCATAGGTTTTAATCAAACTTAAAAGGGAAGGTGGTGATTTGAAGATACTACATTTCAACAAGTTTTATGAAAACAGGCAGCTGAGAAGAGGGGGGGAGACCTAAACTACCATCTTCCGCTGCAAGAAAAGCTGCAGAGTCTACCCTCAGAGCTTGTATTAGGCCCCAGAGAATCCACTTAGGACAGCCATGTAACGACTACACCAACCTCAAAGCCAGTCTGATCAGAGCCTGCCCTTCCTCAGCCACCCGAGCCAGAGCTGCAGGAAACTGGCTTCACTGCTGCTCGGGGCAGGATTTCTCTTTATTCCCCTTCCCAACCGAGATCATGCGCAACGCCTAGCAGGAGGCAAAAGCTACAGATGGCTGAGCAGAAGGCCACACACAAGTCGGTAGTAGTTATTAGCCAGTTCAGAGTCCCTTGCTCAGGGTTGCTTTGACGGGTCAGACTTGCGCGCACGTTGCTGCTGAGCAGGAAAGCTGGTACAGGGCATCACAGACTTGCAGAAAAGAGACACCTGTCCAGACTTGCTCCTTCACCGAGACAATTTGCTCCAACTTGGGGCAGCCGGCAGGAAAACTGTCCTTCTCATATGAAAAAACCCTATACAACTCAACCACCGCTGTTACGCAAATTCCTTAAAACCCCTTCGGTAAGCCTATGCCATCCCTTTTTGAACCATGTGGCTTCTTTCCGGCTGTGCGCACGCCTGCACAGCACCGCGCTGCAGAAACCGACAGGCTCATTTGGAGCGTATCCCCAGAGGCTGGGAAGTGTTTCAAATGTTCCCGGACACACTACATGCTGTCATAGTCCACATACTCACCAGAACAGTAAAAACAACTGTAGACAGGTGCTCCTGTGTGTGAAATCACACGTACTCAAAGTATTTTCGGAGTGCTTTTTCCAGTCTCTTTAGCAACAGTTAACAAGTTCAAAAAACCCTATACTCAAAATTAAACTTTTGGCAAATGAGAAATCATTTCCCTGATAATTTTGTTTCCTTTTTGATGAAAGCTTAGAGAATGTTGTCGAAGGCATAAATATATGTCGGAAACATGTTTTCCTGAGTATTTTCCTCTAAAAAATTGCCATTTGTTAAAATGGTCTTTTTCAGATAAATTATTGTGTTAAAAATTGGTAATAAACAAGTAATAAAAAAGTAACAAATCAATAAAAGCCTCTTATATATGTTAACTTCTGAATCCTCTACTTTAGATCCTGTGTGATCAGAGCCCTGTGGTGCCTGGGAAGTTTACAGTATTTCTGCCAAACTGTTTTATGCTAACAATTATTCAGAATTAATTTCATCAGTCAACAGGTTGCGCAAATAGGTACTTTTACATAGATCTTATACCTACAGTGGAAAAAATATATTCAGTTCTTCTCCTGGAGAGAGTAACAACCCACAAAAATAATGACTTAGTCTTTAATTAATGTAGTTGAACTCATTTCTCTCTTCAATTCATTTTACTAGTATCCAGAATTGCTTTAGTTCACCTTTTACAAATGTGGCTGCATTCGGTGACTAAAAAGTAGAATTGCTGCTACTTTCTTGCTCTCACACCCTTCCAAATGCACGCTCATGCGCGTGTCCATCCCAACAGAGCTCTCGCTAAATTCCCCTGTGGGCTTTTCAAGAGGAAATGGGGCACCAATATCGCACCCAGGGGACTGGGCAGCCGCCCAGAATAAACAATGGTAACTGTCAGCACTCGCATCATTTATCACAGGGCTTGACGGAACAGCTCATGGATGTTCGCATCCTCACTCTGCAGTGCTTCAGCCAACTTGGGTCTGACTACGCTGAACAACCTCTGACCAATTTAACTGGACAAAATGAAGATCACCGCTCCACAATCACAAATGCCAAACTTGTACAGATTGGCCGGCAGCGCCAACGCAACCGGGCTTGAACAGCCCATGGCATTTCTGCTGAATGCCAGCACACGATACAGGGTTTATGTCAGTAATTTTGCGTGCACACCAACTGTATGCCAGCCATAGAAGAAAGGACAGTATCTGCTGTGAAGCTGGAGCATCTCAGAGAATTTCTAAAATGCTAGGTGCTATCGCACAGTACAATTACTCTAGTAGCACAGGTGATTAAATTAATTACAGCTAAATTAGTCAAAAACCTTATGGTTAAATTATGCCACCCTGATGTAGTTTTGATGACCATCTTTGCTGCCAGAGAGGAGGAAAACCTTAATTACTGGACATGCAAGTGAAATCACACCCAAGGCTATCTAATAATTTTTTTTATTTTTTTTTTTTAAATAAATGTGAGCTTAATACACAGACCAGTGCTTTGCATCATGAGGTTCTGGCAGTTTTGATCAGTCCTAGGATCTGGATTTTCTGTCTCATTAAACTATGGCCTCATTCAAGCAGAGTACTCGGCATTTATGGATAGCTTACAAACGGATAAAGTCACAGCCTTCTCACAGACCTACATATCTGAGCAGGGACACAGAGGAGAAAAAACCCTACATTTTGTAAGTAAACAACTTGCATTGTTACCCACTTCTGATGGTGTGGGGCTGATGGAGAGACAATTGTATAGACTGGTAAATCTTTGTGCAGCTGGCCTAGATAAGGAGAAAAGAGGCAAGGTAAAACACCTCAGCGGAGTCCAGCAGCAACGGGGCTCAATTAACAGAGGTGTTTTTACAGGGCTGTTGCAGAAATTGGAAGGCCATCTGGGTAATGGATGAATGCCAGAGTAGGAAGCAGCTCATGTTTCTAAACCGGCATAGAGGATAGGTGCAGAGGAAGATGCAAGGTCTCCACCACTGCAAAGTAGGAAAACAGACAGATAGAGATCCATCCTTGCTGCAGAGCTGGGTAAAAGGGCCTCCTGAGCAAACTTTCATCTCTTCTGTGGCTGTAAGCTGCATTAGTCTGAAACACGGGAGGGAGAAGGAAGTCAAGGGGACACTTTCTAAAGGGAGGATGTGGTAAGTCTGGAAGGCAGCTGCCAGAGGATAGATGAGTTTGGTATTATGCAGACAGAAACAACTCCTTAGGTTTCTGCTGCAAGAGACCAAAAGGGAGATTTTTCTGGAGACGCTGTTACTCACCATAGCTGCAAGACAGCACAACGGGCCTGGTCCTCGTGATGCTATTCCCATGGTAAACCTCACATACAAATTCCCCGGGCACAGTTTTGTCCAGACGAACCTTCCTCCCACCGTCTTTAACACAAGCCTCAGGGGCTTTCAGCGCAGTGCCGTTCAGCAGCCACTGAAAGCTGGTGGTCTCGTTGCTGGTCACGTCGCAGGATAACTCTCCGGTCCCATTAGGGAAGCATTGGACACCAATGGCTGGCTCTGGTCGTACACAGCACGGGGCAAAGGGAACAGGGAGGAAAGAGAGAGGTGAGGAGCGGACTCAGCAGTGAACATGAGCTGGAGAGGAGCTTCCCTTACCAGCAGTCTTACTACCACCGCCTTTATTGGCAGCCAGGGAGCACAGAAATAAGTAAGCAAACTCTTCAGTGCCTGCCCCCAGACCTGAAATGCTTAGCAGAGCCCACCCAACCCTGCTAGTGACTCTTGGTCCCTATTTTGGGGATGCCACAAAAATCTCGTGTCTCTTCATTTTCCTTATTGAAATGGAAAAAGCAAAAAATTAAAGCCCATGATCTGAGAGGACAGTGGAAACACCCAAAGCATCTGCCAGCCAGAGGCTTCCTCTGTAATCAGCAGATAACCATAGCTTCAGTCCTCTCTGCCACCAGAGGTTTGTACTTTTGCTGTCACTCTGCCTCTTCTTCCATTTTAGAGAGGAACTAGTACAAATCATGCCCAACAGATACCAACACCAGACACCTGCAGTTAGAAAGGATGACACAGACTAGAACAATTTAAAACAAAGTCATAGATCATTGATCTTATTACATTTTCCTGAATTTCTCTCTTTCAGTCTACTACAAGGAGCCAACCCCATTTCCTACGTTTGCCACCTTGCAAATGCAGACTAGACAGAGAAGTGGTATGGTTTTATGACAGTAAGAGTCACATTGAGAGCATCTATGCAAACATCCACGTAAATAAGCTCAGCAATCACTTTCTTCAACTAGGACATCACCTTCAGCTAAAATTCACCACCTCCAGGAATATCTTTGCTGTGAAATTGTTTCCCTGACCTAGGTGTGGCAATGGAACATGAGGAGGAGAGAAAAGTTCCCAAAGTAAATGCACTGAAACAGAGGTTAAACCCAGGACGCTTCTGCAGTCTTTGCCTACTTCCAGTCTAAGCCCTTGATCTTCATGCCAAGGAGTCACATCTTTGACCTACTCTTGACGGCAGTTCCGCCTGTTTGCACTCAAAAGGCATAAGGATTCATTTGTCTTCACTGAGACCAGTTTGCTCAGACATTTTCATTAGAATTTCATACGCTGCAATTTCTCTTAGGAGCTTGTGTAAGTGAAAGCCCTACAAAAGGAACGGTGGAGATGAGGACCAGAGCAATGGCTGCTGGCTTGTTTGGAGCACTATTCAGCAGGGGGGCAAACCCATTTAAGCCTTCTCCAAATTAACCCAAGCAATGAGCTGGATCCCGTACAGAAGCAACTTTGCTTCTGTCTTTTCACCCCACAGATGGATGAGCAGGCATATGGGAGCAGCAATTCTGAGGCCACAGGGAGGACGGCAGGGAGACTGGCACGGTAAGGTACCTATTGCTGGTCTCTGAACAGACCCAGAAGATGCTGACCTCCAAGCTGCTCAGGGGCAGCTGAGAATCAGAAAGTCACATCTGGATTGCTTTAGTACCTTTCCTTGGCTGCATGGAGCAGGGGAAAAAACCCAGCATACCTCGACCCAGACCTGCACCAAAGTCCAGTTCAGTTTCCAAAGCTAAGTCAGGTAGGGTGAACTCCTTAAGGAAGCATGTCCACAAGCAGCAAAATGCTGTCGATCAGTGAGAGCTTTTGCGAGAGCCATCAGGAAGAGCACTCTGGAAATGGACTGAAGTCTCCAGCTACTTGTCTACATACTGTAGGCTCAACTTTACAAACACTTCATGCTGCTGTCTCTTACCTCAGGGAAAAATAGCAGGTAGCTCAACTGACTGGTTACTTCAAGGAAGGCTCAACAGACAGGAGAGACTGACAGCGCAGAGACAAAAAGCATCCCTTAGTTTACGCTCACAGTTACTGCTTCCTCAGATGCCAGAGGCTTACAAAGCTGCTCCAGAGGCATCTATAGCTCCTGCAAGCTCAAGTGGTCTCTTAGGAAGAATTTCAAGGCACCAGCTTCCAGCCAGGCTCACAAGTTCAAAAGCTATTTGTTGCTAAGAAGGCCACTTACCAAATACTTCCAGTGTAAAATATCTGGTGGTGTTGTGAAAAACAAACTCGTATTTTCCTTCATCCTCTTTCTCCACACTGCTCAGCACCAGGGAGCCATTCTGCAAGTTCAAGCATCTGCCAGCAGAATTGCCGCACTTGGCCAACAAAGTTTCACCTAAGATAGCTGTAAAGCAACTGATGTCCTTCTTGCTCATCCTGGAGAGGTTCTGAAGACTTTGAACTCCCACAGAAAAGACTGCTGAGCCGCCGCTGAGCACACCGGTGCAGGTGACAGAGCCTGAAAGGAGAGGCACAGAGCGTGGGCAGCGAGCTTGCCGTGTCCATCCATCCTCTCCCGGCTGCCTCCCAGAAAGGCAAATGTCCAGGTGACATGTAAGAGGGACAGACCCACCCCTAGTGACAGGCTGGGATCACCAGTAATTGAAAATCAGAAGCCTTCTATAAAGGCCAACATTCACCCTGATAACATGGGAGTGGTGTGCACACCATGCACACAGGGCAATGAAAGGCTGAGCAGCTGGTCTTTTCTCTCCACAAATTTGACATGACCTTCAACCCCCAGAGGTAAGAGACTGTACAAAGGAAGATCCTCAGGGCAACAAATGCAATCGATCTTGTACAGAGGGTATCAAAAACAACCACTGCCTGCACAGCTGCTTTTACCCAAAGAGTAAGGTTACAGTTTTAACTGGAACAAGTCTCACAGTATCCTTGCACATTCCTAAGTTGCTGTACGCATATCAGAGATGGGTAAATGGCAGGGCGACACCAGCTTGGGGACTAACCCAAGGTCACACCAAGCATTAGGAGCAGCACCACATTGCTCTCCAGCCCCTCCAGCCAGCGTTCTGCGTACAAGGATCTTGCATACTTCGCTGACATGCTTTTACAGACGCAGTATATTGTGCAAGTACTACATTGTTAGTTATCGTTCCTTTACGAAAAAAATAATCTGTCTTACTTTGGTCTGACTGCCCCTTTCATGCATTAGCAGTTACACTATTTGATGTCTCCCCAAACCTGGTAGAGTCCTTAAAAGATCTTGGAGCAAAATTAAGGTGTCTGCTCTCCTAGGCAAATCTGTGTCAACTTCATAAAGAAAAATCCCACTTACCATGAGTAACAGTTATTATCACCAGCAAGCAATGTAGAGTAAAAGGAGAGCTGAAATCCATTTTAAAGAGCTCCTTGCATCATATGCTGAGAAGACGATCTGGCTACAGAGCTGAGTGAATATAGCATTCAGGAAATGATGTCAGAAGCAAGAGTGAAAAAAAAAGAAAAGAAACTCCATAGTGGACAGATTGAATAATGTTTCAAAATAGACCTTCAAGGTTTTGGGTGACTGAACTTGGGCTGAACCAACGCGAGCCACAATGTGTTCTGCAAAGTCCCACACCTGGGAGATAGCTGCAAGTGTCAGAATAGGGCTGAGAGGTGAGGAGAGACAAAAATATCTCCTGGTCAGCTCAGTTCATTTAGGAAGATGCCAACACTGAGACCGGGCAAAGGCAAAACACCTATTTCTTTCATCCTTTGCAGTTTATCAAAGTATGGCATCCCTACCCAGGGCAGAGAAATCAGTCCCGTCAGATAAAGCACTGCACATTCAGACCAGCTGATTTTATGAAATACCAATGACGATCACTCACGGAGAGTCTCATCAGCAGGAGGTGTGGGAGAAGGCTCTCCCTCTGTATGCAAAGGCTATGTTGCTGGCCTGAACTTCGCTGGGCTCTTCCAGCGACCAAATGGTGCCCGCCATGCAGAAAAAGGCTCCATACAGCCACCTCAGGCAAAGAATAAAGGTGATGGGTAGTTAAGTTGCATTGCAAAACTAAACTGAATGCAGCCCAGAAGCCACCCTGGCTCTGTTTGGAGTGCAGATCCCAGAGACAAGACTGAAAAGCCAGTCCTGAAGAAGCGCTGTGAACCAGTTATCTACAGGGCCACACAGGGCCAGGTACTTTGTTCGCACTTCTTCAGATGGCTTAAAGCATGCTGGCATTTTGCACTGAGTGCCGAGATGGGTTGCATAAGCAACGCAGCAGAAACCGTCTCGCTCACTGGAGGAAGTAAAGCACCATAGCGTTAGAGCCAACATCTGAGTGGTTTTAGACGCACTGAGCAGATGTGCTGGGGAATAACTGTGACAGCAGTTCAGGCTGGGAATCTTACACTTACTTTCGTGCCATTTCTCTGGACACAGACATAGACACAGCCTGTTAAGGAAACTCCACATGGTGGAATTACACATATACACATGTTTCTGAGAAACAGTTAAGCCCCTTGTGTTGTGGTCTGCACTATTTTTCAAACAATTTGGCTCTGCTTGATAATTCCACATTTCAGCCAGTGGTTTGGCCCCTCTGACTTCTTAGCAATGACAGATACATCTCACCTCCTGCTCCCAGTGTGCAAAATTTACAAGGCTAGTATAGCACCATCCTGTCTTTATCATATGTGCATAGGACAGGCCTAAATTGATCTAAGATGTGACAGAAATAGCCTTCTCTGAGAAAAGCGGTGAAGTGAGTCTTCAGACACTCTCAGCAGTGCAGAGGAAGGGGGAAAGAGAAAAGTATTTACAGCAAGAAATGCTTTCATTTCCTTCTGTGCTGCTGAAATGACATGAAGAAAATCTCTCTCAAATACCACTGCAAGACTGGGGCTAGCCATCTGCCTCGGACAGGCACATTCAACTTCATTTCACCTTCATGCTTGAAGGGCAAGCTGGTAGAGCTTAGGTTTGCAGTGCTGTGGTGGAGACACGAGACAGAACAGACAGCGTGTGCAGGGTCGCTTCAAAATAGCACTCCAAAATGTTCAGAATCTCAGAAAAACAACAAAATGCAAAAGGGGTCTGCATACAGCCAAATCTAGCAAAAGTTCACCTTCTCCTCCAGCCAGCGATTAGCAGCCTCACAGAGCTCATTTACAGATTTGCAGTAAAATCAAAGAACAAATACGGCCTTTCTACTGTAGCTCTGTTGTTACAGAAGTGACTCTGCATGACTGTGACATTGCGGTGTCCCGTATTTAGTCTCTCTCTCAGTGACTCCAGGGCAAATGAGTACATTTATGAGTTCAATATTTCTGACTGCAAGTGCCCCATACATCACACAGTATATGAAGTCCCATTAGGCTCCTTCTGTCCCTCCCATCCTCGCTAGCTAAAAAGAAAAAAGAAAAAAAAAAAAGCTGTAGAGCCACCCTAGAAAGTCACACAACAAAAGGTGTNCAGCCAAGATAAAGATGACAGCACATGCACAATCTGTGTTGTCATCAATCAGCAGCCTCCTCTTAAGAGCAACCCTCTCAGATTTCAAATATAATGAATTTTTTAGATGAGATTAGACACTAATTTCTCACATTGACTAATGAATGCTCACAACACCCTTGGCTAACCAGAGAATTCACTTCCCCTTTTTATATAAAGACACATAAAGTTTTGTGTGATCATTGCAGACAAAAAACACCTTGCGAGGCTTAACAGAAACCACAAGTAGAAGGGGAAGGGGGGGACAAGAACTTGTAGTTGCAAGGTGAGCTAAAATCTTTTTTACTAGGTGAGCTGCAAAGCTCAGAGGGCCATTTTGTCCCTTCAGCCACTGACGGCATCGTGAAAGCAGAATGGAGATTCATTCCTTACATGACAATGAGACATTGGTGGAGCACAGGAGACTGGAAAACTTGAGCTAAGCAGGAAATAAGCTGTGAATTATTACGAAGAAATTTGTACGTACTAGCTCTGCACATCTGCCTTTCAACAGGCTGGTCAGCGTAAGCAGCGCACCTATTTTTACTGTCGTTAATGCGTGTCAGCGTTAACCGGTGAAATACACAGGCCTAGCTTCACACAGAGGGAGGCAGTACAGCTAAATGCCAGAAACTCTGTGTGCAAACAGAAAATAAGCCTGCGGCTCTGGCGATGCACAGAGCCGGCTTTGCAGGCTTCTGAGGGCTCCCTGCCCCAGCCCCAGGGCCAGGAAACACTGCTGGCTGCGGGCTGTCCGCTCTTCTGTCCATCCGTTCCCCTGCAGGGGAGCTGCACGGCCACAGCTATACCACAAGCTGCCAGGGCAGGTACAGCTCGGACTGTGCAGCACTGGGAAGAGGGAGAGGCCTGCAGCCAGGTTAGCTTGCCTGTCCAATCCACACCTACTCATAGCTGTTCATGCACGAGATTTTTGTTTTAAACACGCTTTGAGTGGCTCTTAGGAGAGTTTAACTGTGCAGCCACAAGGCAGGAATGGGGAGCAAGCCTGAGAGATGCTTTTGTGTGGGGGCAGCAGGACCGCAGAGACTGACGACGATTCGTGTTTGTAAGAATATGAATTCTTTGTCAAATGAAACTAGCCAGAGGGCTATGCTTGAACTCTGAACTCTTTCTTCATCAAAGAAATAGCAATAGCAAGCAAAAAATAGCAGAGAGAAGCACAGAAAGATGTACGCTTACGTGGTGATAAAGAGACCATCATGCACTTTGTTTAACAGCAAAGCTGTGAAATTACAGCTTCTTTACCACTTATTTAGGAATTGGACATGCATAATTGGGATACTCCTGCAGATCATATTCAGAGCAAGTGACTTTTGCACAAAACAGGCTGTACTGGCATAACAAGAAGAGTGACCAGGACCTCTGGTCATAGCTGAAGGCCTTCTTGTGTCTGTGAAATGGAAATAAACCTGCATACTCCCAGATTACCAGCTACAGACAACCAGGAACACAGATATACATAGGATTTCCCAGGCAGCACCGAAGTACAAGCCTGCCAAACACCATATGCTCTGAATGAGACCTGCTCCACCGGCCCTTGTCCCACACACTGTCCTGTAGCACTCGTAGTCCATACACTTGTGATACAGCCCAGCAGCATGGCTGCTCGGGACCCAACACACCAGAAAGAGCCCGTCAGCCTGATCTGCAACGTCCAGCCAGCTGCAGCTGGTTTACATGGTCCTGGAGGAGCAGAGAAGCCAAGAGGCTATGTTGCAGCTGTGGATAAGACACGGTTTTACCGACGGCAGCCTATTCTAGAAGCTGACCCGCACCCTAAGGACACATGCCACTCGCCTCAATGGATGGGCGCACCACGCTGTCTGCCAGCATGTCTGACAGATGAGAGGCTCTTCCCCTCCACAGGAACCAGAGCAGAGAGGTCTCATGTCAAGTCTTAGGAAAGCAGACAGGCCAGACACAGGTCACTGACGTTTCTCCCCACCTCCTGAAATCACCCATTTGCCACAGTTTCCACAGAAAGTTGCACCCAGGGAATTTCTCCTGACCAGCTCTCACCTGGATGCTGAATAAGGCAAATCAGGAGGAGAGAAGGAAACTGGACTTTCATTCCCATTCCTCCTATCTGCCTCAGAGACAACCTGTGAGCGATCCCCTTTTCAGCTCAAGCCATCCAACTTCGACAGGGCTGGTCCTCTGCCCTAAGACAACACCCAGCCCTGCACGGCACTCCACAGCCACTGACCAGCCGCACAACAAGAGGTTTAATCAGGGGCTGCTGTGAGGGGAAAAGGGAGTAATGGAGACACGTTGCCACGCTGTTTTTCTAGCTTCCAGCACAAAGACACCATAAAAAAGGCTGTTCTGAGTCAGACTAAAAGTTCACCTCAGCCATTAGCCTGTCTCCAAACGCAGCTTATGTCAGAGCCTCAACTAGAGATGCTATTTCTGTGACAGGGCCATTTAAAGTAACCCACAAATTACAAAAAGCATGTTGCTGAAACATGCTGAGATCAGGAACTGCCACAGAAAGGTTCTGGGCCTAATTAGGGACAAGACATACGTGGTTTCTCCCACCTCTAGTACCTCTGGGGAAGGCACGGTCCAACGCTTGTAGGTGTCAGGGCCAGGATTTCTGGAGATCCTGGGATGCCCCCAGGGGGACTGTCAGATCTCCAGTGACAGGGGCCCACAGGAACACTCTTCTTCAGAGCATCCATACATATTTTCAGCTTTCTCTTGCCAAGGGATGGAAGGAAGGTCCAAGATCCTGCAAACACGGATGAGGACTTTGTTGTGTTGGGGGCCTAGCAACAGGGCCAATAAAAGGAAAACCTGTACGGGTACCCTCTCTGAGCCACAAAGAGGAACCTGGGAGACCTCCCAGCAGCAGGTCTGCCGTGCCTCAGACACCTCTCTGCGAGACACACACCACTGGCCCTTGTCTCACAATTCCTGCCACAGCCTTCGCTTTATGGGATACTGAAGCTATCTGGGACCCACCAAAGCAGATGATGCTGTTCTGTCTAAAAAATACCATTCAAGTAACAGTGCATGGCAGGGAGGACCCTGAAGGGACAGAGAAGATGAGAGTCTGCATAGTACCCAGGAGCAAATGGAGGATCTAGTCTGCAGAAGCCTTCGGCTCAAAGTAACCCAAGCAGAAAAATCTCACACCAGCACTTTCATTTTACACACACAGTGCCCACCCGTCTCATGCTCTAGGACAGCCGATTTCTTTGCTGCCCTGTAATGCACAGCAGAGCAGTCCCATGCCTTCAGAATATGGAAATAACAAGCTGGAAAGAGGTCTTCTTCAGCTCCCATTTCTGACAAGTTAAAATTCATGTGCTTGTCACAGTTCCCACAATCCATACACAAGCTCTCCTCTCCCAGTTCTCCCTCAGTTGCTGAATGAGACTGATCAGGGTTACAGACAGCTCAGGGTGAATGTCATGCATTCACACCTAACGCCACTACCTCCAAGCAGCTACAGGGGGCATCCTGGCAGGTCCAGCAAAAAGGAAACATGTGGAAGAGGCACCGTGCCGCACTGCTTCTCAGGGCGCTGGAGCACCACGCGTGCTGAGCTCCAGGTACGTGGTCTGACGGCAGACATCATCCTCTCAACACTTCTGTCACAGACCCTCACCCTTTCCACACACCCCGCTTTGGGCACAGGCTCAGGCTGCAGCTGGTAAAGGCATCAACTCCATTGCTGTAGGTCCCAACACCATCTACCACCTGCTATCTCACCTTGGCGCTCAACTATCACCTCACTGACAGATGAGACGAACAAGGACATAAGGAACCCTGTTGCCCAGGTCAAGCATACCAGTTACGTACAGTTTCTCTGACATAGCTCTCCTAATTTGGCCCATGATGACAAAAGAAAAAGAAGAGTCCATATATGGAATAACTGCTAGAAACTACACAATTTATATTTAGCACCACTGCGTGCAGGGTGAAATGCTTTGCATTTGCTTTGAAAAAAACCCCAAAGTTATTATTACAGAGCTATTTAGACCTATGGGCTCAATCATGCTGCTTAGCTGAAGGACCATATCAAGGACAGCAAACATAGCGCCTGTAGTCTATATGCTTTGGCCAGTTTCAATAGAGTCAGAGGAAAATCTGTTTCTGTAAGTAGACAACAGTAAGAGAAGTCAAGTGAGGATCCAAACTGCCCCAGGTTGGTGCAGGTCAAGCATGTTTTTTTTTTTCTTTCACCTCTAATATGACTTAGAAGACGCAGATGAATTTCAGCCCCCATTTTCCCCAGGGCCTTGCTCAGAGGCTGCTATCATGTAACTCTGCCACCAGCACCCCCAGCTCACTGTCCTTGGCCTAGCCTGCTCTTGGGGGAACAGCCAAAATTGTCTCCGACAGAAATTCTCAGCTAATCAAGATTTCTCTGCAGCCACTCACTCACTCCTGACGTACCAGACCAACTTATTTATCTTTTCTTATTTCTTCTTGCTTTGCCTTGCCTCATTTTGGTGAGAGGAAAATCAGCTTGGCAAAATCCCAACATGGAAGATGACCTTGGGAAATTTCACTACTGTTGCCACCTTCAAACTAATCACATAAACATTATTTACAAAGGCAAAGAGATTTTGTAGGTTAAAATTTCCCTGCAGGATTCACTTAACAATGTATTAGTCTTACATCTGCTGTGGTCTGCTGTGGTTACCAAAAGGTTAATGCCAAGCTCATTTAAGAAAATCTTTCAACACAGTACAGAATGGGGATAAAAGCCACCAAAACAGCTTTACAACCACAAGATTGCAGGTGGTTATGACAGGGATTCCCCACCCTGTCACACTGTACTACCATGGATAACCTAATGTGACAGTCAAAAGAAAAGACTTGAAAAAGCAGCAAAAACCACTTTGTGCCTTTTGCTGAAGCTTTGTGACCAGACACAAGAAACTCCAACCCCTGGTACATGCAGCAAATTAGAGCATTTAAGAGCTTTAAGCAGCTTGTTTTAAAAAGCACAGACATACCCTTTGATCAAAAAAAAAAAAAAAAAAAGCAGCTCATCTAACTTTGTATTGCTTACTGGAAGTGCTTAGCAAACATAGACTAAGGTATTTAGAAAAACAGCCTTGTCAGCAGACTGAAGTTCATCATGCAGGGAGTAGAATTCCACTGAAAAAAATTTCGGTGTCCACAAATTGAAAGGGGCTGAGAAGCAGTGTTTTATAGGATCAAAGCTGTAAGTATGGTTCCAGCATGCCAACTACAACTTAAAAGGCAGGTTTACAAGTCCTTGGTCCTGACACTCTTCAGTAAGGTAGCCCTGGTTGAGGCCAAGACAGCAAATAAATGTGGCCTTTTCAGACTAAATTCTTGCATACCCTGAAAATCTGGAGCGAGTAAGATCTTCAGAAAGTGCAAGCATTTCTTCCGTGTATTTGGCAATGCCAGAAGGCTGATGCATGTTTCTCCCATACTCAGCGGCAGTAGATGTAGCCTCCTGGACTGATGGCTCCATTCATGGCAGGAAGGACTGGGTCAGATCTGCATGGGGGGGTTGGGTGCGGAACAGCATATTGCCCAGCTCACAGCCGATGGAGTGGTCCCTGCGCAGGTCCAGACCACACTGTGACAAAGCAATTCAGCTCCATGGAAATAAAACTAAAGTAGTGTCAGACCTACGCCTTCTGAAACTCAGGAGGGCCAGCGTGAGCCTGATTTTTACATCCTGGAAGATTAAGAATATGTAGGGATTTCTACATTACATTTTTCAGTCCCCTGCAGCAGCACTTCTGATCACTTGCAAGCGTGCACAGTTATTGCAGTGGAGGCACATACCCCACATAAAGCAAGCTGCTGACAATGCTGACAATGACCTTAAAGTACTCCCTTGGACTCTGAAATGTGTACAGATCAAGCTGATACTCACCCCTGGTTCTTTCCTCTGGAGCCCTTCTTCGTAAACAATTCTTTTTATCTCCTTGGAGACTGAAATCTGGGTGTATTCACCAGAGATTTGGAGCTGGGATCTCTCCAGGCGTAGAAGTCATGAAAAAAGGCCAAGACAGCAAATAAATATGGCCTTTTCAGACTAAATTCTTGCATACCCTGAAAATCTGAAAAAGTCACAAAAAAAAAGGCAACAGATGGGAATGACTAGTTTCCACAGCCATGTATGTGTTCAGAATTTGATTAATTTGAATTTGATAAATCTCAATTTATTTGGCCTTCACCTCATGTGCATTAAAGCAACAGGTATAGCATCTGGCCATTTTAGTCCCTGAATGAATCTTTAATATATCGTTAAGGCTTTGATTCATTTTTTCTTCTTTTCCTGACGACTGAAGGTGGTATGGTGTATGCAAGTGTTGCTCTATTCCCGTTTCTTGGTTGTAGGCCTAGGCATATCTTGTATAGTTTTTGTTCAGTCATCCAGTATCTTCCTGCCCTCTCCTAATAAAAAATATCCTAAATACCTAAATACCTTACCTTTTCTTTACAGAATTATAATTTGGTTGGGGAGACTCAATGGCCTTTATCAGCCAAGGCAACCAGCATTATTTGTGTCTTCAACACAATTTTCTCTATTTGAACTTGCTACTAGCACATCATCCACATTCTGTATTAATGCAGAGTTATTGATTAACTCTGTCCTGCAAATCTGTCTCTATGATTTTCAGAAATAAAGTCCACGATCCCGCAAACCCTTGATGAAATCTAGTCCATGTTTGCTGTTTCCCTTCCCAGGTGAAGGCAAAAATACACTGAGATTCTGGATGTACCATTGTACTGAAACAAGCTGGGCACAAATCAATTGCTGTAAAACATTTTGTGTCAGCTGGTCTCATGGTTATAATTGTTGAAAGATCAGAAACCAGTGGATGCAGTACAGTCACCCATTTATTTATCACTCATAAGTTTTGGACAAATCTATAAACTGGTTTTCCATCTGAGCCTAGTTAAGGGTTTTTTAACCAGCAAGATAGGACTATCACAGGGAGACTCGCAAGGAGTTAGAATTCTTCTTGGCAGAAAATCTTCAATTATTGATCTTATACTTTCCCTTGCTTCCTGAGATAATAGGTATAGTTTTAAGGGGGGAGGTTTGCCTCCCTTCATTTCTATCTGTACTGGATGAGCTGACCTTAATAACCCTACATGCACAGAACTTTGGGCCCACAAAATCCTACATATATCTTTGAGGTCCTGGACTATTTCTATCCCTTCTTCAGTTGCTACAGCGGTCAGTAATTTTTGGTATGTTATGTATTGGAAGTCACAATGTAACTCCTTGTGGTGTACACTGCAACTCTGCCCATAATTTTTCTAACAAATACATCCCCATCAAATCTGCTGGTGCTGATCCCAATAGCAGAAAAGAATGATGAACAGACCATGGACCTACCTGTACCATCATTTCCTTTGTCCTGGGTACAAATGTAGACTTACCTTCTGTTCCTATAACATTTACTTTACCCTCAATTCTTGATCCTTCGTGGGAGTTTGTTAATGCTGAATAAGTTGTGCTGGTATCTATCAAACATGGGTAAGCTTCATCTCCAATTTTCAAATCTGTGAGTGCCCCGAGAGGATTACTTTTGTATCTCCTTCCATGGCTAGGGCTTGGGGATCTGGTAACCATAGCTGTTCATTGCTTTTGTTCAGCTCCTGACTGATTTGATTTTCCCTTTGTTGCTGTTATAGTCCCCTTCTCGAGATCACAAGGCATTCTCTTTTCCACTGTCTTGGGTTAATTGCAGTAATCCTTTGTTCTTATCCAGTTTAGATTTCTATTTCCCTTATTTCCATTATTATTACCTCTTTGCCCCCTAAAATTCCCACCTTGCAAAGCAGCTGCTAACAAGGTAGCCCTCTGTTCTGGCTGTTTTTTCTTCCTTCTGCCTACCCTTAGCCTCATCCCTTCCATTATACACAAATGTTGCAATACTTAGTATCTTCCCTATCAGCTTCCCTTGCCCACCTGGAAAACGTTGGTTAAAATACTTCTTAACATCTGGGGCCACTTGATCTACAAATTCCCCAAAACATTCAGAATTGTTTCCCGCACCTACTTTAATGCCTTGTTGGCGTTCTTCTTCCTTTGTCCAATTAACCATTCTTTTAACCCTTTTTGACATAATCTTAATGCATCTAATCCTGCCTTGGTCTGATAATTCCTGTCTGGCTCCGCATCCGGCTACACAGTCCCACCATCTGGAGCAGCAGCCCATTCTCTGTTTTTCTGCAAAATCAACACTCGCTCTTCAATGGTAAAACCAGTTTCCAGTAACCAGGAAATATTAGACCAGGCAGGGTCATGTGCTCTAAAAATTCTCCTAATCATTTGCTGAATCTTTTCCAGGTCTTCCTGGAGTCAGGGCATTTGTTGCTGCCATACCACCAAATCTGCTGGACCAAATGGCGCATGTACTCTCGTTACAGTTGCGGCTGTCCCTGCCGATGGAGGAGGAGTAATTACCCCCTTCAGCAGAGCTTACACAGCTTCTGAAGGGAAAGCAGGAGGTGCAGAAGGGGGAACAGAGAGTGAGTCAATAGGAGACAAAGGAGACAGAGACACATCGTGTATGAATAGCAGTGACTAAGGAGATAACTTGGTTTTGTTCATATTATTTCTCTTATTTTTATAAGACTGGCTTGTATAATCGCCATTAGATCTATCATGTTGCCAATTATCCCAAATGTACAAATAATCAATTTGAGCTGGGAAATGGTCTTCCAATGTTAGCTTTAAAAACTTCAGGTGGCCAAAGTTAAAACTGCCCGCTGCCAGCCACTTTCGGTCTCCAGTCCCAAAAGCAGTCATAGCCAGCCAGGTATCTTGACACTGACACAATTCCACAGTCCTTTTTCCTGACAACCCTTCAGTACCCAGCAATTTTTCTCCAATTCTTCCAGACTTCTGATAACAAAGTACTTTTCACTGCACCTTGTCCCATTTCCAAATTAAAGGAATTATGTAAAATTAAAGAAATTCAATGCACCAGCACCTCACTCTTTCTGGTTGGTCTCAGCACACTTCTTGCAACAGACAGAAATAGGTTGAAATGAAAAGCTAAGCATAATCATCCAATAGCACACAGACACACTTTTGCCCTCTCCCATCACGCTCAGGACCATTGACGTATTCTCAGTAGTGTGCTGCCTCTGCTGCCTGGCAGTTAACACAGGACCTTCTGAAGTCCCGATGTTCACCTTTGACTACCAAACACAAATTATTTATTTTTATTATTATTATCCTTAGGGCAACCTGCTAACATTCCTTCACACAAATCTTCTCTGGCGCACTAAGCTCAACACCTATCTCTCTAATCACAAAAGCCAACAAAAGCATCTCCCACCAGCCAGGCAGAGAAAACATCTTAATCCAGACCAGTGAGCCAGACCACCTACACCAGGACATCAAGTATGCAAGAGTGATACTCCCTGTGACCAGCAAGCATGACAGTCTCTACCCGACCAGCCAGAAAGCCAAAACCATGCTCTCGCAAACAACCAGCCAGAGCCACACTCACCCAAGCGCCAGTTAGGCAGAACCCTAGACTTTACCCAAGCCAGAGAAGAGAACCCAACCTGTTGCCCTGCCAGTCACCCAGAACACTACCACTTGCCCCACCCAGACAGACAGAGCCTTAACACCACTTACCCCAGCTGCCCTGACAGAGCCCTGCACCACTTGCCCCAACAGATCACCCAGAGCCCCACACCATTTGCCCCGGCCTGGCAGCGAGAGCCTCATGCCCCATGTCCCTGCTGGCCACCTACAACCCTAAACCGTTTGCCTGGGCTGGCCAGTCAGACCTCTATGCCCCTTGCCCAGACTGGGCAACCAAAGTCCTACAGTGCTTGCCCTGGCTGGCCAACCAGAGCCCCACACACCTTGAACCAACCGGCCAGCCAGAGCCACGCACCGCATGCCCCGGCAAGCCAGCCAGAGCCCTACTCCGCTTACCCCAGCTGGTCACCCAGAGCCCAGCCCAGCTTACCCCAGCTGGCCAGCTAGACCCCTCACATTGCTTGCTGAGACTAGCAAGTCAGAACTCTAACCAACTTGCCCGGCCAAACAGTGAGACCCCAAACGACACTCCAACCAGCTAGCCAGAGCCCTACCCAGCTTGCCCCAGACAGACAGATCCCACACCACTTGTCCCAGCCAGGCAGGCAGAGGCCTGGCAAACTTGCCCCAGCCAGCCAGCACAATATGATGCTTGGCCTGGCTGGCCAAGCAGAAACCTAACGAGATTACCCTGGGGCAGCCAGCCACAGTCCCAGTCCTGCTTGCCCCAGTGGGACAGCCAGAACCCTACTCAGCTTGCCCAGCAGGCCAGCCATAGCCCCACACCGCTTTCACCAGCCAACCAGAGTCCTAGACCACTTGCCTGGACTGCCAGCCAGAGCCCTACTCAGGTTGCTCCAGCCAGCCAGTCACAGCCTGGTGACGCTTGCCCTGGCTGGCCAGCCAGAACCCTCCCCAGGTTGCACTGGCCAGCGACCCAGCAAGAGACCCACCGAGCTTGCACTGGCCAACCAGCCACAGCCCCATGGCGCTTGCCCCAGCCAGCCAGCCAGAGCCCTATCCATCTTCTCTGGCCAGCCAGTCACCCAGAGCCCTATCCGGCTTGCCCCGTGTTGTGGTTTAACCCTGATTGGCAACCAAGCACCACACGGCCACTCACTCACCCTCCCCCTGCCCCGGTGGAACGGGGGAGAGAACCAGGGGAAAAAAAACCCTAAAACCCATGGGTTGAGATAAAGGCAGTTTGATAGAACAGCAGAGAAAGAGAAAATAATAATAATAGAACATACAAAACAAGTCATGCACAATGCAATTGCTGACCACCCAATGCCCAGCCTGTCCACAAGCAGCAACCACACCTTCCCCCAGCCAGCTCCCCCAGTTTCTATACTGAGCTTGACATCAGGTGGTATGGAATAGCCCTGAGGCTGATTGGGATCAGCTGTCCTGCCTGCATTCCCTCCCAGCTTCTTGTGCACCTGGCAGAGCAAGGGAAGCTGAAAAGTCCTTGACCAGTGTAAACAGCTGAAACCAGGACACCCTGGCTGACCGGCCACAGCCCCATTGATGCCTGTCCCAGCCAGCTGGCCAGCCAGAGCCCTGTGACGCTTGCCCCAGCCAGACAGCTGGAGCCCTTCCTAGGTTGCCCAGCCAGCCAGCCAGAGCCCTGCACCACTTGCCATGGCTGGCCAGCCAGAGCCCTACCCATCTGGCACCAGCCATCCAGCCAAATTGCTTGTCCAGCCAGCCAGCCAGAACCCTGCACCACTTGCCCCGGCCAGCCAGGCACAGCCCTATGGCGCTTGCCCCAGCCAGCTTGCCCTGGCTGGCCCGCCTGAATGTGAGCTAGCAGGTGATCCCCTTCAAAAAAATACACACTTCCTTTCTGAACACAGTAGGAGGAGCAAGAGCTATGAAGACAGGGAGTTACTACCCTGATTACTTTAAAATTCAACAAGAAAATGGTGGTCAGTTTTGAGAATTAAAAGTTAAGATACGGACAGATTGTGGACTCCACAGCAAAGCAAGTGTGACCCTGTGAGAACAAGATGAGAAAGGGGTTGGGTTTGGGGTTTTTCTCCCTGAAGAAGGGCAGTCAGGAAGTGGGACTGCAACCACAATCGTCTGTTTGCTCTAAAGAGACAATAACAATGTGTCTTTGCCTACAGCAGGGTTAGAATACAAAGCCACAGATTTTATCTGCAGAAAGAACATGTATTAAGATAAACAGCCAAACAGATCACATAAACAATCCCAGTTCATAATGGCATTCAGAAACACTTTTTTAGTAATAACAAAAAAAATTTTATTCAACATTCCTTAAGAAAAGACTACTTCATGAAACATACAAGCAGCATCTTATAACTAAGATAAAGCTACATTAAAATGACTACACACCATTTAAGATAAATTCTAACAGAGGCATTGCAGAAAATACATCATTTAATTACCACGGCTGTTCATTAATGGCAATTAAATGTATGGCTATACCCATTTGCTAGCAATGTTCTGTTTTCTTTCCTTTTCTTTTTTTCTTCTAAAACAGCAGTTCCTAAATAAAAGCTGCTGCATGTTCTTCAGTGCAGTTCCCATCTCCTAATATAGTTTGAACTGACTTCCACCCAAGCGGCACATTCCTCTAAGCAAACAACAGACATAAAATCATGCTTAAATCTACCAAGTTAAACTGTGGTTTTATTAACATTGTATGTGTTAGATGAAGGGTTAAGCAAACCACCCATGTCCGCTGAGCTGTCAAGGTGTTGGCCCTGTTCCCCTGCCCATTCAGTCAGGTGCATGGACTACCCAAGAGGAGATGGTGAATGAGGTCAGAGCCCTGATATGGCCTCCAGAAATCCTTGAGGTCCTGCTCTTTTCACGGTGAAAACTTCTTAGTGGAAGCAAAGAGAAGCAGGGCGCTGAAGTCTCCTCAGGGTTAATTACTATGTCTGCTTTCCAAGGGGTTCCTTGTGGGTTTTCCTGGAAGACCTTCCGCAAAGAGAAGAGAAGGGCATCAGCTCTGGAAAACAAACTGAAACACAGAGAGATTTCTCTTCAGGCTTCCATACAATTCTTCAGAGCAAACAAAAAAATCAGATTTATATGAGGAACAGCAGAATTGCAAGGTTAGCTCAAAGCCAGCTGAGAGAGAAGGGAAGCGTCCAAACCTCAAGTCCAATATTGTGGACATCTTTTCTAGCAAATCTAATGGAAAGAACTGCATACTGAATCTCCAGACTTGTCTTCTGGGAGTCCCCTTTTCCTCTTCTTGATCAAACCATACTGAGAGGATGTGTCTCCTTCACTGCATTTCCAGGACTCTCTGGATCCTGAAGGCACATTGTCTGAATTTCACAAAATAACATAGTCATCCTTCAAGCCCTTAGATCCTGGAGGACTGCAGTAATTGAATTCTGCAGGAGCACAGCCATCAAACACTGGGGGAATGGAGTGATCCAAACCTGGTAGAAGGCAGTCCTCAAATCCTGGAGGATGGCAGTGCTCAAATTCTGGATGGGTGGTGTTCTCAAAGTTTGGGGCAATCCATTTCGTTAACCGAAGCAGGAGGCTTTACAGCTTTCAGACCTTTGAGCCCTGGCAGTTTGGGTCTTTCTCCATCTGGAAGATTCAGTTGAGTAGAAATCTCTTTAATGCCACTGACTAGACAAGATGATGATACAGACATGGGAAAAACACACTGCCAGAGATTGGCAAAGGCTGGCCAAAGAATACGTGCAAAGCACTCGAAGAGTATGTGCAAAAGGCTCCCCTCTACTTCCCATCCTCCGGGAGAGAGGGAAGCACAGAGGGAGAAAGCCCAAGTCAGCCCCTCAAAAAAGCTGGAGGCCGCTGACCAGCTGCCAGCAGGCACTGGGGCACCCTAGCCGTGTCTCACAGTGCACGCTCCCTCATCGCTGGCATGCAGGGCTGCTTTACCCGTGGCCAGGCCTTCAACAGCCGTGTGGAAACGGGGGAGATGGCAGACCCCCGGCTGAGCGCTGGCCCGCAGAAAAGCACCAAGGGGCTCGCAGCAACTCCTCTGTTTGTATCGGCTGCCCCTTCCTGCCTCCCACTAGCACAAAAGTAGGAGCGGATGCCTGTGGTTACAGGCGGGCTCAGGCACAGCATGCAGCCTGCTGGGACTGGCTTGCCGACAGACGCCACGCGCCCACAGGACCTCCCTCAGCCCCCACCATCCATGTGGGCAGCGGGCTCTGCTCATAGCTCCCGAGCTCAGGCCTTTCCCACAGCCCCCGGAGAAAGATGTGGGTGTAAGTGCAAAGGACAGGGGCGACCCACAGGCACAGAGTGACCATCCCCTTGCAGGAAGGGGCACAACAGGGGACTCTCCTACCTGGACAGCCAAGCTCTTTGGGGTACCAGGGCCTCGCTGCCCACTCTTTTCTCCTCCATGCTCAGCTGGTGGGAGCAGGGTTTCTGGCCAACAGCTCGCTCCTGCTTGCACTCGCTTCTGCCAGTAATGCTGGACAGACCCACCCAAGCATTTTGGATAGGGCTGGCTGCACCTCTGCATGCCAAGAAGTAGAAAAGGGCCTGGGCTTTAGCTCCACTGGCAGTGCAGAATAGGAAATTCTGTTAAAGCTCATTTGATATTTTACTCTAGTTCAGTTTTTGCTTTGTTTACTCGCTTTTGCTTCTGATCACCCTGAAATTTGGAGGCAGAAGAACAGGTCACCTTCTCAGCTGCTGCTGGGTTAGCCTCTTTGTCGCTTCTTGGCAAATCTGTACTCCTTTGCTTGGTGCAGTTTGTACCATCTTGTCCCTGCACACTAGGATTTTCATCAATTTCTGAAAGGAGAAAAAAAAATTAATTGAAAACAAACTCAGAGTGTGGACAACAACAAAAAGGGACTTCAGATGTCAGTTCCTGGGCTGACTTCTGACTACCTTCCTCTAGACACTCTTCTGAAGCGACACCTTGGACAGGAATGGAGGTTTTTGTAGGATAAAAAAAGAAAACCACTAGCTCAATGTTCAGAGTTCTGACAGGCAAAATGGCTTTGGCAAACATGCCAGCACAGACAGTTTGTGATCGGTGCCTACAGTTACAGCATTTTCACCTGAACATCATTACAATTCCCTCTGCAAAGTGTTCCCATAGTAGTTCAACATGTTTTTCTCAGGTACTGGTTGATGAATCTAGTGCTGGCAGGAAAGTAACCAGTCTGGGAACCTACATGAGGATAGGGACTAGCTACAGGATGCTCCATAAATAATTATAGGGATCTGGGCTGAGTAACATCTTCCATGAGGAAATATCTTGTTTAGAGCAGAAAGCAAAAAGAAAACTTTATGTTTCACAGCTGAAGCCAAGTTGCTAAAATTATTAGAGATATATATTTACTGTAAACTCAGAAAAAATGTAAATTGAAACCTAAGTCTCTGCCATGCCTCTCCAGTAGAACAACTGAGTTTCACTCCAGTTTTCCCACTACCTCCATCACTTCCTGTAACTACAAAACATAGCAGGAAAGGAGCCAAAGAAGATACATCTATTCCCTGAACCACCCAGTTTGCTACATGATACCTCTAGTGCTGTTGTGCTCAGCACTCAAACGCAGGAATCACTTCTGTCCACAAGAGAAGCCACCAGACTCCTCACACACCCACCTTAGGGGAGACAGCAGGGTCTGCTCCCTTTGCTCCCTGAAGATCACATCTTGGTGTGGAGGGCACAGGGCCTCCAGGCTGATGAGCTACGTGTGCCAAACACTATGCAATAGCCTGGCTCTGAGCTGGGCTGGAAACTCCTCCTACCAAGTGGGAGGATCTGTGCAAGGATCACAAAGGGGAAGAGAGCATGGGAGGACAGAAGGACAGACAGATGGAAGGATGGATCACTGCAGTTAATACAGGAAAGAGACTGTCTGCCCTGCACAGTCTGAACAACCCCCTCTGCCCAGAAAGCGTGATGCCTAACAAATGTGCAGGGCGACTGGAAGAAGGGAAAGCAGCCATCCCCAGGCAGCGAGAGCTAACAGGAACCATTTGTCTCTGCACACAGGTGAAGAGGACACAGGCCTGTAGGCTAGGATAGGAAGGACCTGAGACTGCAGAAGACTCTAGATAGTCCTCGTCCAGTGCATGTGTGATTACCCTGGTAATAATGCTGTCAGCAGCTCTGACTACTTTGAGTAATTTGGATCTTTCAAGTTTCAGATACTTCCGTGCTAGAAAAAGATCCCCTTGATTACAATATTCGATTTAAATAAGACAGTCGGGCCTCACTAAACCACACTCTGACAAATCACACTCTGGGCTCCCGCTCTGTGACTGATAGGAAGCCACACAGTGATGGGTATTCATGTGAACAAGGGCTGTTTTTATCCCTTTCTTCATGTTCCTCAGGATTGTCTCTCTCATCTGTAAGGATCAAACTCGCATGTCAAATGCTAGGTACGGTGATCCAAACTTAAGCCAAGTCAAGTAAAGAGCAGACAAATACACTTGAAACATTTGCAGGAAGAAGTGGAAGAATTCATACCCAGCATATCGGCCAATTCCCTGGAGCTCATCCCTTAGTAGAGGAAAGTAAGGCTCAGGAGCACATAACTAAAGATAATGTATCTGACTTAAGTGCGCCTCACCGCTTTGAACCATGGAGAATATTCCACCCACTAATCTGGTATTTTTCAGTCTCTTCATGCACAACCCCCCAAGAATGCACCCTCCCCCCAATTCTCTTGTTTCTTTGACCTTTCCTGCCCCTAGTCCTCTCCTCTGTTTAGCTCAAAGCCTTTCAAATCACTACCCACTCCTTCCTACCAAACTACCTTTTGTCTGCATTAGCTATGTGCTGGGCCAAATTTGCATTTGAACTGCAAAGCGCCTCCAGGCAACAACAGCTTCTTGCTAGAGAAGGCCACCATCTTCCATCCTCTGGGCCACACAGACCCACTCTCTCCTCACCTTATTCATTGCCGCAGGGACCCGTGATTCTCATTCCCATCTTGCCCCCATTTGGGTGTGAGTTACATAAAACTGACAAACCAAAAGGTCTTCAGTTTGTATTAAACTCTCACGCAGGCCTTGGAGCTAACGGGGAGCTCCTGAGCAGCACCACAGCGTCACGCATACTGCGCAACGCTGCCCTGGTTGAACCCAGTTAACAAATGCTCACCCGCACAGCTCCGACAGCGACACGGCGTCTGGGCCTGGGGAGGCCGCATCACGTCCAGGCTAGGGTCACTGACTCGGGAGTAAGCATGGGTGTCCCACCACTGCCAGCACCCACCAACGCTGTGCTCCCAAAAGTGACTGAACCCAAAGGAGCCCCACCTGTCACCGAAATCGGGGAGAATAAACCTCGTAACGCCAATGTAGTGTTAAAAGGCAGGCCTTCTTTATTCACGGCGCCGGGTGCACGGGGGATCGCTCCACCTAACGTGCACACCTTAAGTTACAACAACAATTATTTATATTACCAGATCTCATACATATGCATCAAATTTCCCAGAACTAATTATCATAATTATATAATCACCACGCATGCGCCCTTAAACTCTGAGGGGCTTCTGTGGGGGTCTCTAGTGGTCTCTGGTGGTTGTGCTTGAGTGTCCTTTAGCTGACCTCTTCTTATGAGCATGCGCATTATTAATGTTGATATGATTTTGTTTCCCTTTTCCATAGCACTCAAACCATTACACAACATTAATCTTGATATACAATGAACATTTCAAACTTTGAGTTACTACCGACTTTATACTTGATTGATTTGGTCGATTTGATCCCAGTTTCATTGTTTTGGTTACAGTTGAACCTTGCATAATTTTGCATTAAAACAAATCTCACAATTTCTTCTCAATGCTGAGAGTGCTGTTAGAGGATTGTTCTAAAATCATGTCACCATGACATTGTTTAGGTTTATTAACTACAAACCTAAGAATTTACCTTTGAATACGTGAATCATTGTGTAATATGCAATCAACCATATTCTTTGTTTTCTAGCAAGAATGGGTACACACAATGGCACTGATAAAGATGCTAGATATCTAGCTAAGAGTTTTAGAAACTTAGGTTTGGTTACACACCAGGCAGAGATATGAGGCCCTGTTTTACCAGCCAACATCCCACTTCCAACAACAAAACCGCCTCTCAGCAGACCACAAAAACAAAAGGAAAATGGCAGCTGCTGGGACCTCCTAAGGCCTCGCCACATGTCCACCCTGCAGACACACAGGACCAGCTCGGACACTCCCAGCATAGGACCTGGGCAGCAGGCAGGGCTGAAAAGTCCTTCCATCAATGTGGAAAAGTCTCGGGCAACCAGCCCCTGCAGAGCCATGTGCCGTCACCAGCAGTGTGAAGCTGCAGCCTGCTAGTTTTAACATAACTCGTAGCAGAAACTGCACTGTCGGATGTTCCCTAAAATGCAGGGAACTGGATCTACACATGAATGGCTATTTAAATAGGGTTTCTGAATTCTGAAAGTGTTGAATCGGAAATCTTACCTGATCTCTCTTTGTGCTTATGAAAATGCTGTATCAGCACAACCAAGACAGAAATGATTACAACTCCTAGCGATACTATGAGAATATAGAACAGTATATGAACAGGATTTCTTCTGAATGACTCCTTTTGCTCTACAAGGAAAATTCAGCTGTAAAAAACACTTATTGTACCTTCATCCTGCTGTATTATGTTAGCTTTATTGATCTTAATTATTTTTGTAACATCCTGTCAGTACATTATTGTCAGAAAGCTGACTTCTGACATTAAAGGTTACCTTCTTTATTTTCTCTAAGGATTTTACAACCAAAGGGCCTCTTTTCACAAAGCATATATGGGAGCCTGAAACCCGCGACATTGGGACAGACCTCAGCCAACAGCCTAGCTCACTGGCTGTTCTTTCTGCCTCACACCACCAACCGAGAAATCTGTAAGGTGTGATAAGAATAGCTAGTGAGATGTATTCACACACTAGGCATTTTAGTATCACTGTGTGATACTCACGTGTACTTGTAAGTCTCTCTGTATCACTCTGCTTGGGTTTCTGTACCACAGAACAATCCAAACAGTACATCAGCCTCGTGTTCCAGGGAAGCACAGGCAGCACTGAAGCAGCGCTCATGCTGTTTCATTGGGAAGCCAAGATGTCACTGCCCAGAGCTGCACTGGCTCATGAACACACGTGTCTGTTGGCATTAAATGAAGGAGAAGCGGCAAGCAGGAAATGGGAATTTTTTTTTTTTACAATAATTGTTTTTCTCTCTCAAATGTGTCCCTTGCCCAGTAAAAACGCTAATTTTCACCCAAACCAAAAAGTTGTATCAATGTAACTACACTAGTTATATACCTCTTACACTGTGAAATTTAGACCAAAGTTAGAATTGTAGGCAGCATTTAATTAAAAGTTTCCCAGTTTCCCCACCACAGTAACCCTTGCAGATGGGAAAGTCGATCTTCTCCCAATTTGGGGGATAGTCATGAACTCAAATTCAGCAGAAAGCTCTTCTGATACATCTAAACCATTAATCATCTGAACAAAGCATATGGCATTAACTGGCTGAAAAAAAGTCCTTTTTTCTATCGCAGCTCATGTTATTTTCAAAATATATTGGAGTAACAGACTAGAAACAAAATTACACTTTCTGCCAGCCTAGGTCTCTGGCTGGAGCAGTCATACTGGCGAAAGAATGACCAGCTTTACCCAGCAAGGCCTACTCAAGCTAGTCTTTGTTTCCTCCATCTGTTAATTAACTAATTGCTAGTGCATTTGGGGCAGTTTCTTACATAATCCACTGGGCTTGTGTATTGAATCTGGATTAAAAAAAAACCCCAACTTTGCTTAACTGAGCGCCAGCATTTTTAAGTGGTACTCACCAACTTTCACATTAGCGGTGCCTTCATATACAATTCTCCCATCTCTGTCATTCACTTCTATAGACTGTGTGCCACAGTCACGTTCCCAAACCCTGTCTAGTCTGAGGCTGTAATTAGACACAATCTCAGACCTGTTAACATATTCCTTGTGGTACCAAAACCAAGAACCATTTGTCCAAGCAATTTCTGTGTTTTCTTTTTTCCAGACTACTTGGAAGAAGTGTTTCAGATTTGTCTGTTAGATTCAAGAACACAGATCTACCAGTAAGTTCTGTGATTCCTTTAAATGAAATAAATACAGAGAGATTCACTATAAGAGTGCTTTAATATCTTAATTTGTAGTATGATAGCTTTTTTCCCATTTTAATAATGTTTCTTCCATTCCATGTGTTTACACAGCTTTTCCTCACTACAAGGTGGGCCCAGGGGTGGGTAAGCTATAGGTTAATGGGACTCTACCCAGCCTGAAAACATTCACTGGTGACATCTGCACAAGTATCGTGTAAATTGAGGGCAGGCCCTTTCACACTTTGTATCTCCATTACAGTCTCTGCTCTTACTGTGGCTCACATACATACCTCAGGTAGCAGTAAAATACCACCCCCAGAATGGAGGAGCAGGAGCACAGAGCTTAAGGTGAGCTGCAAAACCTCTTGGGTGGGTGGGCATCACTTAGCTCACACCTCAGACCTCTGGGTCTGCATGGGTAAGGGGTCACTGGTACCACAGGAGCTAGCCCCGTACCTGCGAGTGAATTGCTCTATGCCAGCTTGAACTTGTACCCTACATGCACCCTCAAAGCACCCCTGCTCCCATCCTCCTCCCAACAAGAGATAAGGATGGAAAATGAAGGGCATTGTGTGTGCTAAAAAGAGAAAATGCAACTTGAGGAAGGACACACACAGAATTGAAGCCAGAGCACGCCTTCAAAAAACTGGACATGGAACTGCTCACACCTCTCTGTTCACGGTTTGGTTTTACATCACACCCAAGAGCCAGGTCTTCTTGCAGACCATTACACTTTGGAGAAGGCTTGAAATGCAGCAGGATGTCCCAAGATTAACTTCTGAAAGATTGCTTTAGCAACACAAGAGGGACCCTCAGGCACACGATTGCCCCAAACAGTCATCCCAGGCATTAACCTGCACATATAGAGACCTTCTCCCACCTGGGCAAACTACTACATGATATACAGGTGGATTGAAGCCTGGGTTCTTGTTACAAAGGGCAATTTTAGTTAGAGTCAAACATTAGGCAAACCATAGGAGTCTGAACCCTGGTAGGACCCTCTCCCAATTCTGAGTTTTACTGGGTTTTCCTATACTTCTGTTTTTCTCCATGCTAGCAAGTAAACCATAAGCATGGCCTGGCCCAGGGGGAAAATGGACCACTCTTGGCTCACCATCTTGTTGGGATTCAGAAACCAGAAACCTTCTGAACACAGGCCCTGGAAAAGGAAACCTGCCAGAGCAGCAGATGCCATCTAAGCGTTGTTTTCAGGATTTGCCATACAAATGAGTGCATCTCCTTGCTCTGCCACTCCCAGCCAAACTACACTTCTAGACTTATGTCCTACAACACAACTACACTCAGAGAATGGAAGGGAATAAATGTGAGAATGTCTCTCTGGATATTTCATTCCACTGCAAAATACACCATTTGGGAAAAGACCCCAGTGCAAACAGTGCAAGGACACTTACTGAAAATACATCACCACACATGCATAGCATGCTCAGACTTACTGTTCAGTTCCAGGTTAAAAGTTTCCTGATGCAAATGCACACCATCCTGATCAAATACTTCTGCCACATACTCTCCCTCATCCCACCATTGTGTGGGGCGATGGCTCAAGCTGGCGTTGGGGAATATATGGGCTCTTTTGCAGTAGATCACGGGGGCATTTGCTGCCTGACTTATCTTGGGCACTCACTGGTTGTCTTTCTTCCAAATGACATGGATGCACCCAGCTGATTGTAGGCAGTTCAGGTTGAAAGCAACGCAGTCACCTACAAATCTGCTGACAAGGTGCTCTGTTGAAAGAGAGCACATGCGTATTTACTTAAGGGATGTACAGGACATCATATATATATTTGGTTTTTTAAATCTCTTACTACCTTGGAAGCATTTCCACACAGGCTTACAAGTTGTCTACCAGGAACCTGCAAGCAGCTGGAGCTTGCTTTTAAGAGGAAGGCAGGTAATAATTTAAGTCCCTGAACAGTTTCCTGAGAACCATGAGAAGGTCCATGCAAATGATAATTGCTTGCTTCTAAAAAGCTAACTGCTTCTAGAGAAAGGTTGCTCTGCCCTGACAAGCAAAGATTCTGGCTACATTGAAACGACTTACCGTAACATAGTTTGGTTGCCTAGCTATTTCAAAATA